>JBANCZ010003373.1:0-12789 GCA_037040025.1 Sphaerogastrella javana | reverse complement strand
CTCTCGCACGATACATTAAAAACTATATCTGGCCTTCATTGGCAATAACAGTCACGAAGTCGCACATTCTCAGGTCAATAAAGTCCAAATCGAATAGCTAAGATGCCATATTATACCAGATTAAGCTATTTTAAATTGCCTTATGCCTTATTAGTCTTTACAGTTTCATGTTTGCTCATAATCAAAATGTTAAAGAAAAACCCCTTACGATATTAAATAAATATTGTATTAAATAAATATGGTATTTAAAAACAAAGTTTAAACAATGCCTTTTATAGACACGTGGAAAAGTGTTATAATAGTCCAAAGATCTCGAGACAATCTTCCTAAGCCGCATACATAAATGTAAATATGTAATATCGAAAGGTCGAAAAAAGCCGTGTACAAATTTTCAGATCTATACCTGTACCTATGTCAACTGAAAGTTATAGATTTAATACATAGGTTATGTCGGAACCGTAGATCATATTGTGTAAATGCAATAAAAAGCTTTACACTCACACACTCACAATCATATTCATACTTCACATTCACAGTCGCACTCTCACTTTTCGTAGATTTTCTTTTTGGTCTATTGAATTGTAGGGAGAGTCGAGATTTCATTCGATTTCCATTTCATTATTGGAATGCGGTAAGATAAGCTCTCAACACACGCAGCATCTTGGCTCATTGTAAGCCATAACAGTTCTTTTGTATCTATGTGTGTGCATGTGTGTGTGTGCGTGTGTGTGTGTGTGTGTGCGGTAGAAAGGCAAAAAAAGAACAGTTAGACGATGAAGATGAAGCCAGACCCGCTAAAGATTTTGAATACGAATATTCAAATGTTGGATACTTGTGAAGAGCAGATTAACATATTTTAAAGAAAGTCAATTCATAGTTCTATGAGTATGAGTATGAGTGTATGAGTGTATGAGTGTGAGTGTATGAGTGTGAGTGTATGAGTATTTCCGTATGTGCTTGCAAATAACTTAAGAATAACATGAAGATGGTCAAAACGAATTAACCTGTAAATTATTCATCATAAAAAAAGACGAATGACAAACAGAAACCTAAAAAATAATAAAAAAACCAACTGGTGATGGTCATAAGGGGGAGGGGGGATTGAGTTTTGCATAGAGGAAGCTACAGCATTGATGTCGGCAAAAGAAAAAGTCACAGAGAAATGCAAAATCAATGAATGAAATTCAAATGAACATCGACCAACATTCAAATCGCAGATGCATCACGAATAAAGGAAAGATCACAAAAAAAAGGTTTAAAAAAAGAGAATAGTGGTAAGAAGATAGAAGTAACAACAACATAAAACGTATGACAAAAACAACAACAACAACCACTACAACAACTACCACAACTACAACTACAGTGAAACCTACAACAAGAACCAGTTGCACGCATGCTCATAGATCAAATGGTGTGTCTCCATAGACAGAGTAGACACTCGTAACGTCTGCATCATTCGACTCCATTCGCATCCATTCTGCTCATTCTGTTCATTCTATCTCATTCTACTCATTCGGCTCATTTTTTCTTGCTGTCTTCGCTGTGTCTTTTTCTGCTGTTTTTATGGAGACAGAGAGACACACACTTACACAAAGTCTTAGTGTCTGCAGTTTGCCAAGTTGCAACAGATGCGACAACAGCAGCAACAACAAGTTGCAAGTTGCATTTATGGCCAAGTCGCGTGTTTGTTACCTGTCTCTCTTTCCTTCTCCTTCGCTGCCTACCCCTCCATTCTCAGTCTTTCTCTCTCCTCTCTTTCTTCTACTGTATCTTTCTCACTTTGCCACTCCTTCTCTCTCTCATTCCATCTTTTCCCTCTCTCTGTCTCTCTCAAACTGTTCGTGTTTGTTTTTCTACATCTCCTTTATAGCTTTTTTCTGCTTCTTCTTCTTCTGCTTCTTCTTCTTTCTAACTGGCGCAAGGAATTGAGTTTATTGTGCCACAGAGCGGCAACTCTTTGGTTTGGTTTGTCGCATCGTCTCTTGATTAGAATTCGAAGTAGTTAACGGTGCATTTAATGCGATGGTCAAGATGCGGATCAGATGCATTTAACACCGCTCACTTTTATCTACCTCCCTCTCTCTCTTTCTCCTTCTCTCACTCTATATCTCTTTGTGTATTTTCTGTTGTTTTGATTGATATATGATCTGATTAGCTTCATTAGAGCTTAATTATAGCTTGATACACTGAGCGAAAACAATCCAAGTGGAGCTACTATTATGCTTTTATCTATAGTTATCGATTACAATATCGATAACTTGAACAGTTAACCTAATTCCAATTTTTTATACTAGTTTCTACAATACGTTCTTTTGATTTGTGTACAATTCCAACAGCTTTTAAGCGCTGTGTAAGTCTGTTTAAGAGCTTTAAGCAACCTTTTTATAATTTTGGAAACATACAATAAACAAATAATATTGTTGTTGTCACAATATTATATCAATATATACATAATAAGCTCTACAGAGATTATAGTCAAACAAAAACCATATTTTTATAATGTTCTACAAAATTTACCATAAATATGGAAAGCTTTTCGGCATGAAAAGTCTGGCAACGCTAAAGCTTTTGTATTCAATTACTGTATTTCAATTTCTTAAATATATATACCTTATAATTTGATTTTTTTTATATTTTAAATATTTTATTTAATTTTTTTTTAATTAGTTATTAATATATTTTTTTAATACCTTTTTTTGTTTATTTAATTTTTGTTTGCTTTGTGCACTTACCGATAGAAGGCAAATGTCCTTGGATTTGACAGCTCTCTCTCTCTCTCTCTCTCTTTCTCACTCTGTCTCTCTCTTTCACCCTTAATAAAAGCTCCGCTCCGTGTGAGCTTTTGTGCGTTGATTTTGACTACGTTTACACAGATGCATAAAATTGAACAACAAAATAAGTAAATAAATAACGAAATAATGACAAAACTGAAGCAGAACAAGACGGAGACGAAGACGCAGAAGAAGAAGACGCAGACGAAGCAATACAGTACATTACAGGCAGACAGGTGTGTGTGTGTGTGTGTGTGAGTATATAGAAGATGAAGTGAAATCGGCAGACCGCTGCATAACACGTAACGTAAATAAGAACCAGCCAAGCAACCAGAGACTCAGCCGAACCAAGAAGTAACCCAGCCAGTCAGACAGATAGATAGACAGACAGAGACAGAGACAGACACAGAGACAGAGACAGAGAGGGACAGACAGACAGACAGATGGTCGGATGGTTGGATGGTTGGATGGTCGAACGGTCGGATGAAGAGACTTTGGGAGAAATGTTATGCCGAGTGCAAGTAGCGGTAGTTGCTGGACGAGAGAGGGGAATATCATCAAGTATTTTTCACTTGGAAATGTTGAAAAGTCTATGCTGGCGCTCATTTTGACGATAACAATGACAATGACAATGAAGACTACAATGATAATGAAGCTGATGATGATGATGATGCGGATGATGATAATAATGATGATGATGGCAACTGATTAGTGATTAGTTGCCATTTGACACATACACACTTTGACGTCTTTTTCGAAATTCCGCCTCCCGCTTTAACACCGTATAACTCTTTCACACTCTGCTCTTTCCCCCTCTCTCACTCTCATTGTTCATCTCTGTCTCTGACTGCCTTTCTTGCTCATGCACCTGTGTCATAGTCTGCCTGGGAATGTGAATGGCATTGATTTCAAATATTGTCAATAAGTAACCGCAGTGCAGGGGTCTGAGTAAGGGGAATGGGAGTGGGAATGGGATTGTGAAGAGTGGGGTATGCGGTGTGGAATGTGGGGAGTAGCTGCAGCAAGTGAATTGACTGAAATGCGAGATGAGATGGTAACCCTGGCATGCCGAATGACAAGCAACATTTTTCTTTTTTTTGTTTGTTGGTAATTTCTTTCATGGATTTTTATTAGTATTTTATTATTTTGCTTTTGTTATGAGTCGTGTTTTGATTTGTACCTAATGCTGTCTTCTCCCAGCCTAACAAAAGCTGCAGTCGTGTGTGCGCTACAGAGCAAGCAGATATTGCGCACAGCGTGCAAGCAGTGCAACTGCTTGCAAATGTGCTCAAGGTCTGTTCTACGAATGGGAGCTTCAGAAACACCAAAAATAATCTCAGAAGATCATATCATATAAATCTCTTAATATATAATACAAGGAATAAAACCGAATAAAAATAACTTTCCGGTTTCAATCTACGATAGATTGAAACATCGGTTTTGGTAACGGTAACGGTTTTTTAAAATGACACGGTTTTAATCGTTAAGGTTTCGGTTTTGGTTTTATATAGTATAATATAATATAATATAATATAATATCATATAATATATAATACCAATATAATATTCCGTATCTAAAGGATAAGATATACTCAGAATAAAGCGAAATGAATAGGAATCTTGATGAATCTCTTTCTAAAACTGTATTTAAACGTTATATGTCATTCCCGTTGCTCCATAGAGTATAGATATAGAAGATATATATATAGAAGCGAACATCAAAATCAACAAGTTTGATTTTAATTTCAATTCGATTCTCAATTGACCAAAGGCAGCATACAGAGTATTTTGTTGTTGTTGTTGTTTGTGCTAATTGGGGGGAAAAATTAGAAAGCATGAAATGCCAAGTCCGTTTGCCCCCCCCCACCACTCTTGTTGGTTCTCTGGTTCTCTGTCTCTCTTCTTCTTCTTCTTCTTCTTCATTTTTTAGCTGGTTAATCGGCTTTGCTTTGCGCAGTTGCAGTTGCAGCTGCAGCTGCACTTACTAATGCCACTTCTGCAACAAATGCAGCTACTTCTGCTTCTCCTTCTGCTTCTGCTTCTCCTACTTCTCATTCAACATTGATTTCAAACAACTATTGCTTCTGCTTTGTCTTCCACATCTTCTTCGTCTTCATCGTCTTGTTTTCTTGTTCAAATTCGTCTGCTTTTTGTGTCCTAGTTGGACTGGCCGTTTAGTCCAATTGGGATTAATTAATGCGATAGTTACGATAACTATCATTTTACACAACAAACAAAAAATAATATAAAAAAAAATATATATATAAATTTATATAAATCCAATTACATAAATTAATTTATTTATATAAATGAATTGATTTATATAAATTTAATAATTTATCTAAATAAACAGATTATACTGTATTATTTATATTTGTCTTTCAGAATAAACAACACTCACTTCACTGCGATAGACGCTTGTATGTATTTGTATGTGTGTATGTGTGTGTGAGTGCGCGCGCGCTTGGGATAACGGATATTAGCAATAAATGAAAACAAACCAAAAAAAATAAAAAGAACTGAATGGAATGGAATCGAATTGAATACACTGAACTTCAAGGTTCTGACACGAGACTCGTCACACCGATCCGAACGAATATTCAAATATTTCTATGCGTGCGTGTGTGTGTGAGTGTATGAGTATATGCGGGGACTCGCATTCGTATACGAATTCGAAGTCGATGTCGGTATCGGTATCGGTATCGGAATCAGAATCACTATCGGATTCTGTATGCTTGCGATGCGCCAAGCGAGCCAAAGACGTGTGAACTCGTCGAGCGACGAACGCGAAATACACGCGAGCCAGCCAAGATACTTTCTTTGGCCTCGTAATGTAACTGTCGGGAACAGAAGAAGAAATTCAAGACAAGAAACACACACGCACACACACAAACACAAACACGCACACACAGACAAGCGCGCGCAGCTAGCATATACACAGCCACACACACACACACACACAAAGAGCAGTAAAGTGGGCCGCAAAATCTGCGGCTGAGACTGCGACTGAGACAAAAGCAGCAGCGGCGGCAGCAAAGACAGCGACAGAGGCTGAAGCAGCGGCAGAGGCAGAGGCAAAGGCGGCAGCATAGGCAGCCAGCCGTCTGTGACTGAGAGTTAGACTGGCTGCGCCGGCGGTCTTGACAATATTGCATATGGGTGGCAGAGGGGGTGATGCATTAGGGGAGCATACACCTTGTGGCAAATGGTATGGATGCAATTATGATTATTTATTCATTAGAAAAGCTTACAATTTCATATACATATTTTAAGATTTTACATTAAAAGTAAAACTACAGCAGCAGCAGCAACAACAACAGCTAAAACAGCAACAACAACAACAGCAGCTAAAACAGCAACAACAACAACAGCAACAGCTTCTAAAAGTGCACTCAAAGCTATAGAAACTTGTTTGTGTTTAGCAGTGTACTCATGCAGGCGTCTAACATTAACAGGCTCTGCTACGTCCATGTTAAGCGCACAGAATGAGCACATAACAGCGTATTAGCAGAGACGTAGCAGAGACAAAGAGACGCAGAGAACAAGCGAGCAAGAGAGAGCGAGCAACGAGAGCGAGCGAGAGAGAGAGAGAGAGAGAGAGAGAGAAAGACAGAGACGCATAAACAGTTATAAATACTCACAGTTTTTACTGTTGGCTTGTTGATCTGATTAAACGTTAATTATTTAACAATGCCAACAGCAACAACAAATTAACAACATCTAATCCTGCAGGATCTATTCGAGGCCAACACGCACTTGAACTTGAACTTTATGCATTTTCTTCTTTTCTTTCTCTTTTGGACATCAACCACACAAAACCACGCGATCAGCGCTGGCGACATTCGCGAATTTATTATTGTTCCGTTGCGTCGTCGATGTGAGCAGGGTTGTCAGGTTCATTGAAACACTGTTAGTGGGGAAATCATCATAATATTCGATAAACACAAACGTTATACGATTATATAAATTTAGTATTTAGTATTCATAACTGATTTAATACAAATTTATGAATGAATTGTAAAATTTTAATAAGATTTAAATTTTATAAAAAATCAACGAAAAAAATTTAAATTAATTTAAAATAAAAAATTACACAATTAAATGTTTTTAAATGTCGTTCAATCGAAAAATTATCAAATTAATGTGATAAATGTATTATACAACGTATTTTAAAATATATATATATTATAAATAGAAAATCTTCTGCAAATATTAAATATGCACGCATTATATAATTTAAAAGAAACTTAATTATATAAAAAAAAAAAAATATGAGAAGCACAATTGCTTTTTTTTTATCATATTTTTATTATCACTATCATTTTACAATAATGTAAACAAATATGTTATACAATATAATATTAAATATCATATTATTTTACATGGAAATTTAGCTTAAAATAAAATATGTGAGTATTATATATTTAAAAAAGGACATAATTAATAAAAAAAAAAATTAAGAATTACACTTTTATATGTTTTTAAATATCGTTTACTAGCAATCGAAAAATCATTACAATAATGTGAAAAAATTATAAAGTTATTTCACAATAAGAAAAATTGTTAATTTAAAATTAAATATGTACGAATTAAAAAAAAAATTCAAATGAAATAATGTAAAATAAAATTAAATCAATTGATTAACCCTGGAACGTCATCCTTTGTCAAAACGACGACGCGTGATTTTAAGTTTGATTGAAACAGATTTTCGTCGTTTTTTTTTTTGTTTTCATTTTTCGATTGAAAGCGATTGAAAATACATACATATATACGAATTTTGTTACTTCTTGAAATTATGAAATAAATGAATTATTAAAATCCATTTTTATCTCGTTTTCTCCTCCCAAAATGTTAAATAGCGTATCGTAGTCGAAATGACGAAAGTTGAAGGTTAGTGTACAAAAAATAAGGTTGACGTTCTAAGGTTAACAATTATTTTGAAAATCTCGCTCATTATTTATTATTTACATTAAGTCAATTTTTTTCTATTTACTAATAAATATAATTACCAGTATTCATTTATATAGTTTTGAATAGAGTTACTTTAAATAAAATTTTTGAAAAAAAAAAATACTAAATGCAGCCATTATAAATTTGCGGATATGGCAACCCTGCTGTCAGCACCTTTCGCTATGTGCGTTGCTGCTGCTGCTGCTGCTGCTACTTCCTTGTGCTTTTCTCCTCATTCGCTGTTAGACGAAGTCGCTGCCGCTGCTTCTGCCTCTGCCCGAGTCTCGATCACAGTTGCAGTCTCAGTCTGAGTTTTAGTTCCAGTCGCACATGCTGTCTCTCTTTGGCAAACGCGAACTCAGGGAGAGCGAGGGGAGAGAGAGAGAGAGAGAGAGTGAGAGAGAGAGAGAGAGATGGAGACTCGGACTCACACACTGACAACTGGGCGCATTTCAACGGTAAACATCATGAATGCATTTGGAAAGTGGCTCGTGGTGTTTGCATTTTGCATTTCTTAGCATTCTTTTATGTTTATGTGTAGCTGCAGCACTGGCTCTGGCTCTGCCAAACCATCGCACAATTGTGCCAGCAACAACAACAACAACAATAGGAGTAGCAACAACAACAACAACAACAACAACAACTTGGATGCCAAAGACGGCGTTTTCATTTCTCAGAATTGATTGGCCGTCGCTGCGTCGGCTGCTGCTGCTGCTGCCGCTCCTGCTTCTGCTTCTGCTTCTGCTGGAGTCGCTGCTAGCGTATTCGCATACTCCACACGCCAGCTTCTTCTTCATTCTTCTTTTTCTTATTGCATTTTTCTTAGTGACGCTGCCGCCGTCGCTGCCTTCACCACTGCCGCCGTCGCCGTCGCTGCCAGGCACCTGTTGTCGTTGTTTTGCCGATTTAGCTGCAGACGCTGCTGAGACGCCTGCTCGCCAGTTGTTTACGCTATATGAAACGTTCGTCCGTCCGTCTGTCCATTCGTCCGTCTCTGCGTCTGTGCCTTTGCCTTCGCAATTCTGATTAAATAACGTTTGCTGCCGCAAGTGTTGACGCTGCCAACGTCTGCGTCTGCGTCTGCGTCAACATTATGCGCTGCATACGCGTCCTCGTCAACTGCCTTGTTTATGTGACACACATACCCACATACACAAACACACATACACACATACACAAACACACGGACACACACGAATGCATATTTATGCATGTATCACTTGCCTATTCCCATGCTTCTGATAATGTCCGTTAGCAAATGGCATTTGCTTGATATATTCCACCTAGGTGGCAACGCTTATCACCACAACCTCAATTCAATATGGCAGCCATTTGCCTGCTGTTGTTGTTGTTGTTGTTGTTGTACGTAACGGATTATCGCATGCTAGCAAGGGCATGGCCCTACTCCATATCCATGCAATATGGGACGGTGGCAAAAAAAAACGCATGCTATAATTGCCATGCAAACAATGCAACCTGTACAGTAGTAATTGTTGTTTATTGATTTCTGTATTGTTTTGTTAAGCAATTTGCTATGAGCGATTAACTGTTATGGTAATTACAATGCAGTTAGTTGTTGTTCTATATTTTAAATAAATTGAACCAAAATAGAGCGCAATAAGTTAGCAACTTGAAGAATTTTCCATTTGCGTTGACTTTGCCATATTGTAGAGTTAATTATGGCACTATTTAAAAGCTTGACTTATGATATACTAGTTATATATCATATATGTGTGCGTGTGTGTGTGTGTGTCTGTGTGTGTAGAGAATATCCGCTCGCTTCATTAGCTGTAGATGGCAAGCTGGATAAGTGTGGTGGCAACAATGTTGCCAGTGCAACACCAGCAACAGTTGGCAACTCTTCTCGTGGTCGTCGTCGTCGTCGTCGTGGTCGTCATCATCATCATAATCTAAATGTACATACATACATCTGTCTGTGTCTGTCTGTCTGTCTGTCTGTCTGTCTGTCCGTCTGCCTCTGTGTCTTTGTAAGTCTCTCTCTCTATTCGTCTGTCTGTCCATCTGTCTGTCTGTCTATCTGTCTGTGTGTATTTGTGTTCGATCCAATACTGTGCTCATTCTCATTCCCATTCCGCGCATGCGCAGTCCACTTTTTAAATTTGGCATCATCAGCAACAGTTGCTGATGTGCTCGTTGCTGTTGCTGTTGATGTTGATGTTGATGTTGTTGTTGTTGTTGCTTGTGGTTCTTTCATTTCTAGCTTGTTGTCAGTTGGCGTGTAAATCTATTAACGTCGCCTGTTTCTCTGACTCGCATTGCAATGTGAAGCTGATGTTGCTGCTGCTGCTGCTGTTACTGTTGCTGCTGCTGCTGCTGTCATCATTGTAATTCCTCAACGCACTTCGCCGCCTGTTGCTCCTGTATGTTGGCATTGCCATTGCCATCAACTCGTGCCAATTTGCCTAAGTCGACTACTTAACTATTTTTGCCGTTTGTTGGCTTGATCGTCTGCCCGTTTTCCGCTTGCCGTTTTGGCCAGAAGATGCTGCTGCTGCTGCTGCTGCTGATCTTGTTGCTGCTTATGCTGCTGCTGCTGCTGCTGCTGTTGCTCCATTTGGACGTGCGACTTTTATCTTTGTTTTTATTTCATGGCACGTCCCAACATGTGACAGCTTCACTCTATGCGACTCTTGTTCGTTTTATACCCTGTACTTGCCATGTACTATATGGTCTATATAGTACAGTTATTCGTATTATTTAATTCTAAGATACAGATCTTAGCTAATATCACAATTAGCTATAACAAATTTCGTATGAAATTTACATTTTATAGTTATCACCAGGGAGTAAAACCAAATATAAATAACGTTCCAGTATCGGTTTCGATCTTCGATAGATTGAAATATCGGTTTTAGTTACGATATCGGTTTTTAAAACTGAAACGGTTTCAATGAGTACGGTTACGGCTTAGAATTAGGCTTAATTTCCCTGTATGAAAATAATGTTTCGGTATCGGTGTTGATCTTCGATAGATTGAAATATCGGTTTTAGTTACGATATCAATATTTAAAAATTGTTACGATTTCGGGTTTCGTTTCATTCCTTTGTTATTACAGATTTCCCATTAAATTTGTATAATGTAGTTTCAAAACTTTTTGCCTATTTGTATAGTAATACTTTAAAAAAAAATTTATTTTTTTAGATATAAATGATGAAATGATTATAAAAAGAATGTATTCCCTTAATAATAAAAAACAGAACCATATACATTTCCGAAATAACATCTACCAAAATAGCTAGTTGTTCAAAATTACACTCTCTATATTTGTAGGGCATCTACTCGTCGAGCATTGCCAAGCTTGGCATTTGGACTTCTGACTGTTTGTCTTGTTGCCCAGTTAACAGTCCATCAACGTAGATGAGCGCCACCTGTCCCATTGGCAGCGTCTCAGCTTCTATTGCTGTTTGTGCCCCTGTTTCTGTCTCTGCCTCCGTCTCCGTCACCGTCTTTGGCTCTTCCTCTACCTCTACCGCTGTCTCTGTCTCTGTCTCTGTGTGCCTGTCTCTATTGCTTTGGGTATTGCTGTTTACCCCACCCATTTAGCAATTGTAGGGTCTCATCTGCATTTATGTAGAAACTTCACACACACACACACACATACTCAAATTTACCGCTAATTTGAGGCCATTTTCGGGTCAACAGACTCGTATCACTCTCTAGTCCCCGCGTCACTCCTCACTCTCTTACTGTCGCTGTCTCCGTCACTCTCTGGGTCTCCACACGGCCCTATGATTGATGAACACCAGTTGCTGCCTCTTAATTGCTGCGACATTAGTTGAGGCCGATGCCCACACGTCTCCAGCTTCATCCATATTCATCTGCATCAGCATCAGCATCAGCATCGACATCTGGCTCAACATAGCCATCGGTAGCACCTGAGCCACGCCCGTGAAAGTAATCGTGGCCCACTAAAGTACAACATGTCATAGTACAGCACCTCATAGATGCTATATACAGTGAATTAAGTATAGATTAGGTACAGCCGAATGGAAGCTCTCAAAAAGTAAAAGCTTAATGACTTAACATTTATACATATACATAAATATATATAGATATATATAGATATATATACCATTCATATTTAATATATAAATTTAGAATTTTTCATATACGATGAATTTATTAAACAAAATCACATTATCATTATCGATATAGACATATTTTTGTGTCAATGTTTAATATACATCTATTTCTAAATACTATTTCGAAATGCAATCTTTCGTATATCAATGTCTAACTACCATATTCACATATACCATATTATCTTATACCCACATTTGATTCGGGAATGAAACAATGAAAAACTTTTGTAATATTGTATCAATCAGTTTCAGACAGCAACAAATTTTTTATCAATGATATAACCATTATTATTACACTCAATTATAATTATATGTATTGTTTTCTCTATATTTATGTTTATTTTAAAATTTATTTTCATTTAATTAATTTGAAAATATTATTATTGTACTTAAGCTCTGCTTAGTGTATTGTTTTACGAGTTTCTTTATGTCATAAGTGAGTCGTTTGCAAAACCTCTCTAGATGAACCCTTCAACAATTTATGGGAAATGTCTAAGGCCTTATGACGTTAGCTAATATTTGCTTGGTATTTAAACTAAAAGTTCAAGACTCTATATGCTGCATCAGATGTGAACAGATGAAGTATTATGACAGCCAAGCTGAGCCGAGGCCACACAGTGGGTGTGGGTTAATTTACTCCGTTTTTGGTCGACGGCGACTGAGAAGAGGGCAACGGAACTGGGCAATGGAACTGGCAGTGGCTATGTCTATAGCTATATGTCTACTGCCATGACTATAGCTATGGCAATGGGACTGACAGTGGGGACTTTGGCAGTTGTTATGTGGTTATCTGTGCAGGCCATATATGTCGACAAATGTGCAGTTAGGCAAGTCTTATGGCCAATGCCAGGGCCAAGACTGATGCCTGATGCCAATGCCTAATGTCTGTCTGTCTGTGTGTGTGTATGTGTGTGTGTGTGTGTGTGTGTGTGTGTGTGTGTGTGTGTGTGTGTGTGTGTGTGTG
>JBANCZ010003372.1:0-12792 GCA_037040025.1 Sphaerogastrella javana | reverse complement strand
AAAAAAAACAAACAAACAATATATATATATATATTTAATTGAAATGGAGAGTCCTAGATAATGTTGCATTTAGATTTCTAGAAATTTATGAAAATTTAATGAATCCAACGAAATTGCTTTTATTGCGCAATAATTGAAGTCAGTGGAGCGTGTCTAATGCGGCATATAAGTAGTTACCGTTATTTGCACATAAAGAGCTTAAAGTTCATAAATTGACTTTTGCTCTCTCTCTATCTCTGTCTCTCTGTGTGCGTGTGTGTGCGGTCGCTTTGAAGTCGAAAGCTTCGAATGGGAGAAAACTTTAAAGTTAAAGCCACAAAGATTCATTTATTTACACATTTATTGCCAATTTGGACACAAATCAATTCAAATTATTTACACAAAGACATGCACACACTCACACACTCACTCACACACTCACACACACTCATAAACACACATACACACATTCATTTAAGAACTCTTCCCTGAAAAAAGGGTTCAAGCCACACAGAATTTATGATGCCCCCGGGAAAAATTAAAGCTCAAAATTAAAGCACAATATGTTAGTGTATGTGATTGTATATGAGTTTGTGTGAGTGTATGTGAGTGTTTGTGAATGTGTGTGAGTGTTTGTGAGTGTATGTGAGTGTTTGTGTGCAAATTGACTTGAAATCCTGTTGAGAGCAAGGATTAAAAATTAGTGCACAGCTCTCACACTGGGGACAATCCATTAAAATCCCCTTATTTAGCAGCAACAATTATGAAAACAGATTTATCACTTCAAGTGGCCATACGCAGAGACCCCCGACTGTATGTCGACCAAAAAAGAGAACTGACATTCAAGTTCCTTTTAAAACAGTTTCGATGCTTTGCCTTTCCATTATTTCCTGCCTTTTTCTCTTGCTCTCCTTCTATCTCTCTCTCTCTCTCTCTTTCTCTTTTGGTATGAGATTCACATCTCTCTTGGCCAGGTGCACGTTTAATAGGCTTAGAAGCAGCCTTAAGCCGGCTTAAATGCAAAGTGCGTTAATTTAATGACAGTTACAACAACAGCAGCAGCAGCAGCAAAAGAAGAGCGCACAAAGAGAAGAGAGAAAGAGAGCGGGAATGGCTGGCAGGCAGGCAGCAATTGCAAGTTAACCGCACAGTGACACACAGAAATCTGTTTACGTTCCACAAAAAAAAAAGGAAAAAATTGTATGGTTAAAACGCAAAAGAAAGTAAATAACGATGAAGCCATGCTATAAAATCTCTTTATTAAAAATACTTTGAATGCCACAGAAAAATCGGTATAATGTAAAGAGTAAATCATACAGAAATAATACACAATATTTAAGCATAAATACTGCTTTAAATTGAGCATACAAAAAAGCAAATAGCAAAGTATATATATTTCATGCAAAAGAGAAAAGAAGGCAAAAAGAGAACAGTGAAGGTTGTGTTAGAAGTGAGAAGAGAGACAGGGATCAGTGCAAGAAATAAAAGTGTGGGAACGCCGCTCTTAATCTGGCGTACTGCATTCAATGCAATCCATTATTCCTTTAGCTTCGCTCACAGCAAAAGAGAGAGAGAGAGCAAGAACAGTTGTGCAATAGAAACAAGAGAGCGCGCTAAGCGAATTGTGCTTAAAGCAAAGAGAGTCCAACCGAGCGAAGCAGCAGGCTGCGCTCAAAGTGCATGAGAGAGCAAGCACTAATGCAAGTACGTTAATATCGTTGAACGTAAGAGAGTGAGAACAGAAACTGGGGGCAGTTGTATGCGTGAGCAGATGCATGCGTTTGTATTTAAGCGTAAGCTCGCCATCTTGATCAATGAGAGTAGCAAATGCAATTGAGCAAGCAAGACAGAACGAAAAAGAGTGGGAACAGAAACAGAGCGTTACTTTGGACAGTTTTATACGAACCAAGAGCAAGAGAGCGCGCCTACAAATGCAAGTGAGCGAGCAAGAAGGAAGCAAAGAGAGTGGGAACAGCATGTAATCATGTGCAGTTTTATTTGTATGTGTATGTACGTGTGACGCTGTCGAAATTTAAGGGCCAATTTGATGCTCACATAGCAGCCAAAGAAGAGAAAACAACAAAATTGAGATCTAGGGAAATATAGCATCGATAGCTTTCGATCTCATTGAATGTCAACAGTTCGATTTTGGTAGTGAAAGCGTTCACACGTAGTGCGGAAGAAAACATAAATAAAAGAATGGAAAATTTGCAATGAAATTAATGTAAAATACAGGTAAGTTCGAATTAATTACAAATAATTAAACGATTCTTTCTTATCGCACTGTATTTAGACAAACAGACAGACTGAAGGGAATCTGTTTACATGGAATTGAACCTGTGTCAGCTATTGGCCAAAAGGCAAAAAACGGAAACGCAATTAGTTAACGCTCATTCGCCCAGCTTGAGCGCTCTTCTGGCCATTATCGGCCATTAATGGGAATTTCGTGGAAATGCCAAAGGCAATACAAATTCACAGTATAACAGATAAGTATCAAAAGCAAATCGCTAAATTGAAAACAAATTAAAGTGCGATGTAATGGTAATATTTTTCAGTTCAAAACAATCTTACCAAAGATTCTAAAAAAGCGATTTCAATATTTTGCAAGCCTTTTAGGGTCAAGGCAAAAGAACAGGGCCGGAATGTAAATTTTGTAGGGCTCAGGTACGTAGTAGTTTGGGGGCCCATTAAATTAAAGATGCAATAGTTAATTTGTCAAAAATGTGTTTTCCATTATGATGATGATGAAAGAAATTAATTTACTTAATGTGACTTAGTTTTGGTGTATTATTTCTAAAAGAAATTCTTGATCGGATGCCTTTAAAACTGAATAGATGTTACGAAATGTTTTGTCTTTAAATCCAATTAGTGGAGCTTCCTTTGCCATTAAGTTTTAGAATTCTCATACTTTGGCACAAATTATAACAGAATCTTTTTGTTTTCAGTGAGAACTGGAGGCCCCAAAAGCCATATCAAGATCCGACCCTGCGAAGGCGCACTTTCAATAGCCATTTGTTATGGCAGCCAAGCATAAAGCCATTAAAAATCAATTGGCCCAAAAAAGAAGAAGTGCAGATGTATGCAAAGTATTTTAGCCAACATATGTGTAAACCTCAATTGCCAACAAGAGAGTAGAAGGAGAGAGAAAGACACACACAGAGAGAAAGAGAGAGAGAGAGAGAGAGAGAGAGAGAAAGAGAGAGAGAGAGAGAGAGAGAGAGATAAGTATTTGGCAGACCCGCCTGAAAGAGAATAAACAAAAGTATTTTGTCTTTAGCTTTGCATTCCGCTAAATTGACTCTCAACTTTACGCGAATGCCCTCAACAAAACTACATCAACCCCCTCACACACACATAAACACACACTCACACACACTCACACACACTCACGCACACACTCAAAGGCTGTGCTGAATGGTTTTTCGATTTGCCATACCCTTTTTCAAGGGTTTAGTGTGAATTTTAGCCCAAAATCGAGTGCACTCTTGAGTGAAATGATTCTGCGAAAGGCAACCCACGCATATCTACAAGATTTCCATATCAAGCCATTCAAACAAAGCTTTGAATCATTACTAAACAGGACATTTAAAGCACTAAAAAGAAAGTTCTTTAGTTATCGATAGCATTATTTGTAATCGTTTCAACTATTTTTAATCGTTAAATTGTCAACTTTTATGGCATTCCTATCTGTTTGCAATGACATCAATTGCATATAATGCTTTACGCCTTATCTGAGCTCGTAAATGGTGAGTATTTAGTCTTCCCCATGGCAGACTTTCTTTCTCTCTCCCACTCTCTCTGCCTTTCTCTTTCTATCTGTTTCTCTGTGTGTCTTGACAACTATTTTTGCGCTGAGTCAACGCAAGCCACAAATCCCTGGAGCTGACTCACCAATGCCATTACTACTCCTTGGCATTGCTTGGAGCGATTGGCAGTGTCCGGGCAAGGGATTGGCTCTACGTACACACAGGCTGCACTACAGTGAACAATCGATGAGCAGAACTCACAAATAATAATAACTTTAAATGTAAACAATATATTGATGACTATACAAACAACTTCTGTTTTAAAAAAATCTTTTAACAAATCTTGCTGCATTGTCATGGTTCTAGAATGCGAGTGCACACTGTACACGTAATTTCCTTGGCGCCTTGGGTGTTGGCTGCACGCTTTTGGCCCAATGCCCAGAGCCATATTTAAGTATTGAACGTAAAGAGCCGCCTGCAATCGAATTGCAAGACAAAGTAAAGGAAGAGAGAGAGAAAGGGAGAGAGAGGGAGGGAGAGAGAGAGGGAGGGATAGAGAAAGAGAGAGGAAAAGAGAGAGAGAATGAAAGTTGGAGTTTGAGACGAAGGGACTTACTGTATTATTCTGTTTTACTTTACGATTATTACATCGTCTTTGGGCCTCTCATTGTGGCTTTCACATTTCAATGTGTATGCAAATAATACGATATGACAATCTATATGTATATATATATATATGTATGTATGTATATATACAACGACGACAACATCTGCTGTCAATGTGAATATGGATGTGTCCTGTCCAAGTCAAAGTGCTGGCCAAATACAATAACTGGGCCGTTGAACAGCCTTTGGACATATTACGAAACGCCTTTAGAGCCATCAAAATGGGAGTAAAACGCTAACAAGTTTTGGGACAGCAAATTTGATTGATTTGGCCCGATTGTTGGCTTAGCATTACGCGTCTTCAAGTTGGCCATTATCATCAATTTGGCTTTTATTAGTGGCCACAAAACACTTGAGCAGCAAATCGTTTACATGATCAACTCTATATAATATTTGCTTAAATTCTTTCGACATTTTTAATAAGCCAAACTTATTCAAAAAGAAATCCCAATTAATTTACAAAATTTGTGTAATAAATGCATGACATTTAAATGAAAGTGAAAGCAATGTAAAACTAAATGAAAAGCAAACTCCAACTACAAAATGATATTGCAAATTCCACGCTCTGCTCTGATTTTTGCTCTGCTTTACACTCTCTGAATTCTGTCAAACGGTAACTAAAACTTTTCCAACTGCCAAAAGCTTTTGCAGAAGGTAACACGCTGCACTGAATCCAGCTTCACACACATTCCGCGGTTCACCTTCTCCACTTCCACTCACTCTCTCTCTCTCTCTCCTCTCTCTCCCCTCCCTTTTGTGGCCAAGTTTGCCGTGAATGATTCCCTTCAACTTTTTCAAAGTGCACTCGCATTATTTTTACATACAAATAAAAACTTTTCTTCCTATGAAAACCAGTGAAAATAAAAATAATAAAAAAAAAACCTCGTGCCAAAACTAACAAGTGACAAATGGCATAAGTAGAAGGGGTAGCTATAGGGATGGCAAAAAAGTCGATTAATCGATTAATGATTAATTTTAACATTGCGATTACACATTACTTTTTTTGATTCGATTAAATCGAAATTTAAAGGAAAATAATCGATTATTGTGCAACATATGATTATTCGTTCCATCCCTAGGTATCTATAAATGCTGTAGTAGTGAGTTGTATTAATATTTAAATTACAGATTATATAATCTATGGATTCTGTGATTTTTCTTGTATGGGGATGGCAAAAAAATCTATTAATCGATTTTTTAATATAATTAATTTAAACATTGCGATTAACTACATTGGAAACTTCTTTTTTCGATTCAATAAAATGAAAATTTTAGGAAAATAATCGATTATTGTGCATCATATGATTAATCATGCCATCCCTAGGTAGCTATAAATGCTGTAATAGTGAGTTGTATTAATATTTAAATTTCAGTTTAAATAGTCTATAGATTCCGTAATTCTTCTTCTTCTTCTTCGCTGCTCTGTTTAAGCTTTCAAAAGTGAAAAACCTCAAGTTTTCCACTGTCATATTTACTTGCACGAACTAATTATGAAAGCCTTAATCTCATTGCCTCACGCTGCACAGGGTATTAAAAGTTAAACTAACTAAATTTTAATGCTCAGCAAGTTGTTATGGAGTAGGAGGAGATGGTGGTGGTGGTGCTACCTGTCGGCGTTTATAAGGCTTAAAGATTTTTATATGGGCTTTAGATCATTGACGATGTTGCTCCTGTTGTTGTTGCTTTTGTTGGGATCTTTTGGAAAATTGCGGCATTGGTGAAAATTATGCATAAACAAAAAGGTTTTCATGTTTTTTTTTTGTCAGGCTTTCGTTTGGGCTGCTGTATACAACCATTCCATGCGTCTCATTTCAATCAGGAAGAGGGCGACCTCGACGTGATTTGCCGCTGCTGTTTATCAGTGCCACAAATTTTACAAATTGCGCGGCAGTTTGCTGATTAAACAGAGCCCCAAAATAGTGTGGGTGCACAGTGTGTGTGTGTGTATGTGTGTGTGAGTGTGAAGGAGTATGTGTATGTGTGTCATATCACACTTTTATGTCTGAGGCGACACGCGCGCTGAGATAAAACAGAACGAAAAAAAAACGAAGGCAACACGAAAAGTTGTAGACATTTACTTGGCTGCTGCTGCCAGAGCTTAAATATATATTTTTCTTATATTTTTTGCTTTTCCTTTTCCTTTACAGTCCTCCTCTTTTTTTTTTGTAGTTGGCCAAGGAATTAAAAGTTGCTCCTTGCGTGGTTCGAGTCAAAAGTTTTCGCCTGATTGGGCGTGTCTCAACATGCCCAGCTTGTCGCAGTTCATTTGCAAGCCTCTCTCTCTGTCTCCCTCTTTTTCTTCTTCTCTATCTTTCTCTCTCTCTCTCTCTCTCTCTCTCTCTCTCTCTCTCTCTCTCTCTCTCTCTCTCTGTGTTTGTTTTCCTTTTACTCTTGATTAGCATAGAATTAATTCAGTGCGCACGTCTAATTAAATTTCAATCTTAGTCTGCCTCAAAAATG
The DNA here is from genome assembly GCA_037040025.1 of Sphaerogastrella javana. Classification (NCBI taxonomy): domain Eukaryota; kingdom Metazoa; phylum Arthropoda; class Insecta; order Diptera; family Drosophilidae; genus Sphaerogastrella; species Sphaerogastrella javana. The sequence goes on along the minus strand of JBANCZ010003372.1, from coordinate 5,941 downwards.
TGACATGAACAGACAAACAAACATTATGAAGTCAACAAGAGAACGCCACAAATACCCTATAAATGTATACCCTATGCATCACCTGTACACCCACAAGTAGCTCTCACTAAGTTTAGTTCACCCACAGGTTGAATTAGGTGCAAGTTTGTCTGCTCCTACATTGGGTAAATTGTTTTTCTAGTTACAACTAGTTTTACGTTGCGAAAATGTCGCAAGTTTTGATTTTTATTGCCAATGCTTAAGAGCTTGTAGTTTCCTGTATAACTTAGCCCCTTCCGCTTTAACTACTACACAATTTAGTAGCATAGAATAGAGAGAGGAGAAAGTGAGAGTACAACCGGACACTTGGTACACAATCACAGATAGTTGAACGAAATGTTGATGTCAACTTTAAACTGTTTGTTCAAGTGGAATTATTATGTTAGCTATGCTCTTTGCTTTCTCTCTCTCTCTCTTTCTCTCTTTGTCCCTCTCTCTCTCCCTTTCTTCGCTCTGCTCTATTCTCTCTGCGCTCTATTGCTTTCAAGTACAAATTGTACAAGTATTCCGCACAAAATCCCAATTGAACTGCATTGAATACATGTGTATAGATTTACTCTTAAAGCTAGTCTCTGAAGCATTATTGATTTGGGAAAGCTTAGATTACATTTAGTTTGACCTATTAAAGACACTCTAAATATAATTTCAAAGTATTTCTGAAATCACAACCCATACGGAGTACTAAAGGAGAGATATTCTCCATCAATGCGTGTTCTACAATCCATTCTTTAATATTAATCATGTTTTAGTCCACTGCTGATGAGTTACTAAATCTGTTCTGGGTATTGGACTTCATTCTGCCATCCTTTGTTGTTCTATGTGCCTTCCCAGGAACAAAAAAAAAACTTCGTTCCGTGCACTTAAGAAGTTCGTTGAGAGTCCGTTTTGGGCGTCATTCTGCTGTAATTAGAATTAATGTAGTACAAGTGACAAAAACTTGTTCCAAACTGAACAAATTAACAAGTCAATTAGTGCATAATTACCACTACAGCATGACAAGCTGACAGCATGGACAGTTGGACATCTGGACAGCCAGACGAATGTCCACTTTAGTTATAGTTTTAGCTACAGTTGCTGCTGCTATAAAAGTGTGATCCCCAGGCATTAGTGGGCAACATTCATCAAAATGGCTCAGAATGTCAAGTGGCGCAGCGCCATGACGTGGAGCAGAAGGCAACGATTGCTGCAACTGTGGAGGAGTCACCCGTTGCGTCTGGCCATTGCGAACACCTTCTGGGAGTACACTGAGCGCACCAAGGTGAGCGGCATGTGGCTGCTGCGACGCAATCGCACGCACGGCATATCCAGGTGAGGTCTCAGAGAATTGCAGCTACTTATTGATTGATGGTGGAATGTTGACTTGATTGTTGACTGTTGGTACAGATTGATTTGGTCATCGGTGCTGCTGTTGCTGCTGCTATTGAGCGTCTACCTGACGCTGTTGCTCTGGCTAAAGTTCTACTCGTATCCCATACTGAACACCATCTCCAATGATTTGCCCATAACGGATGTGGCCTTTCCGGGCATAACAATCTGCAGTCCCAAGGCCGTCAATACGGAGCGTGTGGAACGTTTCGTGCGCTCACTGTAAGTAGACATTGGAATTTATTGTGTACATATTCTAAATGTATTTTATTGTGGCTTACCAGCAAGATTCCACCGGAGTATGCAGCAGCGGATGTTGCAGCTGGCTTTGAGTTCCTCAATGCGTTCACGGACCAATCGTTTGTACCGCCTCCACATGACAGCTATAAGATCACCGATGCCGTTCTACGTCTGAACAACGTTTCCATTTGGGAGGCTGCCATGGCTGTTAGTCCGGGCTGTAGTGATTTTGTGAAGCGTTGCTTTTGGGGCTACTCAGAGTTTGCTTGCAATCAGAGCCATGAGTACCTGTCGTTCATACCAACGACGGCGTTTCTGGGTCCTTGCTGCTCCTTCAACTATAATCCGCGCAACACCAGCTTTGTGCCGTTCTCGGCCAACATCTTTGGCATGGACGGTGGCCTGACATTCATCGGAGCTGAGGGCTCCGAGCGTAACTTGAGCACTGGTCTCATAGTCCTTGTCCATCATCCCATGGATTATGTTACAGAGACAGCAGCATCTGTTACAATTACAGCCAGATCCGAAAGCTTTGTCGAGGTCTCACCCACCGTACAGACCTCATCCACCGAGGTACTGGAGCTATCAGAGAGCAAACGTGACTGCCTCATCTCGGATGATCTACAGCTGCGCAATTATCGCCAGGCTGCCTGCATGTTGGCCTGTCAAACAGAAGCCATTGGCAAACGATGCAGTTGCCATCCGTATCTGCTGCCCGTTGTCGGCGCCAAGTTCAAGGAGTGCAATCTCAGCGATGCCTTCTGCTACTCCAACAACTATGGTGAGCTGAAAACGTATAAAATTTCTTACAAGTGTTCTTGAATTTCAATCCAACTCTCAAACCTAACTCACCTGCCTTTGCCTCCTTGCCAAGCTGTGTGCTGCGGCTTGTCTTCTTTATGCTTAGGGCTTGTCTGTTTGCCTTTCCCACACACACACAAACACACACATATATCATTTATAATTCATATGAATATAGTATTCAAAATGCGTGAGGGGCACACAAACACTTGAGAATTCACTGCCAAGGGGCGAAATTAAATTGCGCTGAAATTTGTGGCCTAAATGCGCTGAACTATGCATAAACTATAAACAAATTTTAGGACTATCTAAATCGAGTGACTAACTGTAAATCAAGTTAAGTTTGCATAGTTGTACAAACGATTTAGCTAAACTTTGAGAGTCAACAAAAGTTATGAAGATTACAATTGAACTTGAGAAATTCAGCTTCATTAGATTTATATTAATATTATTTATATTAATATTAATAAGATTTATATAAACTGCCTGCTTAATTTATGTTTTTGTATATTGAAATATTTGTATGTTTAATATTTATATCTATATATATTAATTATGAATTTGAACAGATAATTTTAAAAGCGTTCGCTGTGATCAATGCCTGCCCAATTGCTATGATGTTACCTATTCCACGCTGTCCTATAAGACAGATCTCTATCTGCATCGGTTTTCCGTTAGCAATTTCTAGTAAATATTATAGACTATACAATTTACTATCATATTTAATATCTATAATCATTTGCTAGCACACCGGAGCTGCTGAACAATGATAGTTTTGTGCTGCGCGTTTATCTGGCCAAGCAGGTGGTTCCAGTGATACGCAAGGTGACTGTAATGTCCTGGATAGGATTGTTATGTAAGTAAAGGTTGATATACATCACACTATATACATATGTATATATATATATATATATATAATTGTTCGATTCCATTGCAGCTGATTTGGGTGGCATTTTCAATCTGTGCCTGGGCCTGAGCATGATTTCAGTTGTGGAATTCTTCTACTACTGCACATTTCGTTTGTTTAGGAATTATCGACAGCAAAGAGCACTGCAGTTAAAGCAAGCATGGAATTAATTATATAAATTTATATATTTAAGTGTGCAACTATAGAAAACTAGAAACATTTCGAATTCTTATTGTTTTTTCTTTTTCGATTTTAGCATTTCCTTTGGCGCTTTTCGCTTTGTGGCTGCAGTTTGTTGCTCCGTCGCTTCATCATCATCATCATCATCATCATCATCAACATTATCATCGTCATCATCATCATCATCATCATCATCGCTGTTATCGCTGCGTTTGTTGTTTTAGGAATTATAATTTATCATTTGCCTGTTGACATGAGTAATTAATTAAAGCTTACCCCACTGTGGCCATCTGATCGAACATATCCTCGTATTCAGCATCCCGTGGCGTTGACTTTGCCGCCTTCTTCTCCTTCTTCTGCTTCGTTTTTGTTGCCTTATTTTCAGCTTCGTCTACGCTCTGGTGCGGCTGCAGCTGTTGCTCTGAGAGCTGCCTAATTAACACTTTAGTTGCCTTCGACTTGACATAACACTGATACATCAACACCGTTGACTCGGCCTCGTGTATGCGCACATAACGATCCAGAGATGCGGAACTCAAGTATTTGCCACTCTCATCCAAGCTCAAGCCACTGATGCCCCCCGTGGCACCTTTGTAGGTGTGCACATGTGTTTTCATTTTTCGCGTATCGAATGCCTGGAAAAATACAATATATATTAATAGAAAATTATTTAGATTTTTCATATAGCAGGCCAACCTTCAGCACGCCCATAGTGGTGCCAGTGTAGATGTAATTGCCGTGCGCTGCCAGCGCTGCAAAGCTCATGCCATGCTCCTCGCTTGCAAAGTGGGACACTGGGCGTCTCTGTTTACGCGTATCGTACATTCGAACATAGCCTTGGCGTGAGCAGGTGGCCAGCACACTGGGTCCATCCATGAAGCCAATATCACTATCCCAAACCTGCACTTCCAATTGCAAATAATCATCGGGCAAATTCTTGGAGCTAAAGATTTGTTTACCCTCCGCGCTCAGATCAAAAACCTTTAGATTGTTCTGTCGACCCTTGCCGCCGGTGGCAACAATGTGCCTGGCACTAGTACATTGACGCAGATGATCCATTTGATCGCCAGCGCTGGCAATAATTGTTGCAGCTTGCTCCGACTCTGTCTCCTCCTCATCCACTGCGTCCAGCGGCAGGCTTTGTATATGTCCATTGCCTATGCCGGCTATCAAATTATTGTTATACTTGGCCAATCCCACAATAGGTGCTGCGTTAAAACTGAAACGACGCGTAGAAACGCCGCCTCCCATACCCAGCGAATGAATCTCTGCCAAATTTTTCGCGCGACCTAGCAATATTTCAGTTTGTTCATCGTTGCCAAAGTCAAGGCATGTCACTCGCGAATCCTTGTCCAGTTCGCTTAATTCGGTAAGATTGGATTGTGCGTGTGGATTTTGTTCCGCCGCAGGCAGCAAATCTGTTAAAAAAAAGTCATAAAACATAAACTATTTGCAACAGCCAATAAGCAAAGCATTTCAATTTGACTTACGTTTGAAGGAGCCCGTGTGTGTGCCAACAAACAATTCATGGTTGGCTGAGTAATTGCCATTTTTGATATTTGCAGTTGTCCACTTCATGTTTGTAAATTGTTTATTGGATAATTAACAGTTTGACGCACGTTGCAAACAAAACAAATGCAACACGTGCAGCGCCAAATGTGTGAGCGCGGTACAACCCTGTTCATCTATGACACACAGTGCTGCCCATCACTCAGGGTTGCATTAAACATCGATAAGAATTATTAACATATCGATAAATGTAGCAATAGCTCAGCTGTTGCAACTGTCGGCTTTTGGAATCATAACAAATTGGTTTTAATTTACATAAGTCTTTGTTGTATGTTAAAAGTAATATTCAACATCGCATAAAAAATGAGCCTGACTAAAGTCTACGATGCAGCCACCGTCTTCAGGCATTTAAATGGCATTATAAATGTCTATAAACCAGCTGGCATGAAGGTCTCACACGTGCGCAATGCTATACTGGGCAACATTGCCAAAGGTATGCGATGAAATAAACGTAATAATAAATATAATAGATGGTTAATTAAAGGTCTCAATGAGCTGCAAGTACGAGAGCCACGCAAGTTACACAAAGAGCAACCAGTTCTGGGCACAGGCACTGCCGCTGACCACGTCCTGCATAAAATTGCCTCCGATGCGGATTTATCGGATCACATACTGGCCTCGGGCCCTCGCTACATGGCCAGGGATGTGAGGTGTGCACCTGTTGCCACGCTGGGTGATCACACAAGCGGTGTGCTGTGTAAGTATCTATGCAAAAAAATGTATCCTTACCCAATAAACTCTTTAAATGCCCTGTAGTGTTTGGCATCAACAAAGGCCTGAAACAGTCCAGTCTCATACAGCGCAATACGCGCGAGTATGCCACCTGTAGCTTGTTGCAGC
>JBANCZ010003371.1:0-12793 GCA_037040025.1 Sphaerogastrella javana | reverse complement strand
ATTTTGTTGGTTTATCAGATATATTATAATTAATTGAATACTTTACATTCCATTAATATACGATAAATATTAATTTGTATGAATATTTAGTCGCATATTCAATGTTTATTATAATATGAATATAGTATACTACTCTCAATAACGAAAGCCTAGGTATATTTTACAACTGATTTTGCTCTTATTTTGTATTAAGCGCAGATCATGTTTATGATATTGGGCCTTAATATTTGCAATTATACTGGCGTAATCTTAAAAATTAGTAACATAAACAATATCCTCAATAAATGTACTATATGTATATTAAATATGATCCATACTCCGCGATCTGTAATCCAACAGCAACCATGATACACCATCAATCAGTGATCTCTTCTGAATCTGAAAGTGCTTCCCAATTCTGTAACAATACGCATATGTGTGTGTGTGTGCCTAAATGCTTCAACAAAGAATAACTAACGAGGTGTTATAATTATAAAGAGACACATAAACGTGTCCATATCGATAGCAGAGCGTTAATCTCATATAAGAGCTCCAAGTTGGAGAGTTGGATATAGAAACACCGTCTCCAATTCCGATTCAGACTTTGACTGAGGCGCTTGTCATTAGAATATATTGTTCGAGTTGAAAGATACTTTTGATTTGGTTTGTTGTTGATTTTATTACTCGTGTATCTGTAAGGTGCTCATGCGTCATTTTGCCATTTCATTGATGATGCCTCCAGTTTGAGGCTAGACTTTTCTATGAATGGATACCCCTATGGTGTAAGAGAGTGCTGGGAATATATATTTATATATATACATATATATACCTACATATGAGAATGGGAATATCGAATAGAGTTGGCTTTTTTTCTTATTTTGTTTGCTTTTACACTGAGCCACTCGCCACACGGTTTTTCATTGATCGTTTTCAACGTTTCAATTCGTTTCGACATTTTGCTGCGTAATTTGTGTTAAGTGGTTCCAGCCCACTTCAGATATTTCGTTTCGGGATTTCAGTGCTCTACCTCAGTGTCTCTCTATCTCCTTCTCTCGCTTGCTCTCCATACGTTTCGCTAACTACCCATCTCTCTCTGTTGCTCAGTCTAACTCTGGGATTTACCAATCTTTCGTATATGTTTAATTTTGTTTTATAGCTAGAAAACAAACAGCATACAGAAACCGAAATCGAAGAGAGCCAAAAAGGAAATTAAAATGCGGCAAACTGTGCATTTATCTCATCATGACACGCCCCCTTCATGCCCCCTTAACCTAACCAAAAATAACAACAACAACAGCTTAAATGTGAGCTTGATCAGCGCTTTGATCTGCGCCGAGCGATTTTGTTTATTTTTGTTCATAATCGACACAGTCGCTGAGCAACTACACCTCCTCCATACTTCTACTCCTACTCCTTCTCCTTCTCCTTCTCCTTCTCCTGCTCTGTTGCTCTTCCTCCAGCCAGTGTATACTGGCTTTACGGCCTCTACAGATCTAGAATGATCGCTACCTTTTGATTAGGCGCGAAAATTGTGCGCCTACCGCCTGGCGACGACCTCAGCAGCAATTCCTCTCCAAACTCTATAGAGCGTCAGCCGGTAGTTGCTACTGACAATGACGAGGGCGTTTATACCAGCTTGAATGATCATTAAGATCGTTCAGTATGCTCATCATTATGCCATAGATGATGATGAGGATGATGACGCGGCAATGCCAGGAATAGATCACGGCCAGAACTCAACTCAGGCTGTCAGTTGTACAATGGCCAATCGAATCGCATTGCTTATAAAGTTGCTGATGATGATGCTGATGATTATGATAATGATGATCAACGGCGGCTGCCGTTGAGATCAAGAGCAGATCAACGCTTTTGTTGTAGTTACTATTGTTATTATCATTATTGTTGTTGTTGTTGTTGTTATCTGAAATCCCCGTTGATGATGAGTTGCCACAAGATTTGCCAGTTGCCAGTTTCCAGTTGCCACTTGGTTGTTGGCAGTTGGCAGTTGGCCGGTTATGAGTTGGTAGTTCATTAGCTTAAATGGTAGCTGGAATGTGTGAAACTACTTGTGCTAATAGATCACTTATCGAACGATAAGTGTCTGATTGACTGACTGACGAACTGATTGACTGCCTCATACAATGACTGCACAGATAGACCATTTGCCTCAAATTACTCCTGATTTTTATAGCAATCATTTGATTTTCGATTTATAAAATTTATGAAAATATTCTAGCTAACGTATAATGTAAAGTTAAAAAAATTAACAGACTATTTTAATATTTTTTTTATAAATTTATTTTATTTTAATATTTTTTTTTATAAATTTTATTTCATTTAATTGTGGGGCAATTTCTAAATTGTCATCAGGTATATTTGTTTGCTATAAAACATCTTTGTCATTATTTTATTTGATAATAGATAAACTCTATTTTAAGAGTTCTATATGAAATCTTCATTAACCTCGCTAATACTTAAGTACGATCAAAACTTCCACTTCCTCTCAGTTTTAACTGTTCGAGTATGAGTTTGACTGCAAATGTGGTTTCGATTCTGATGACGATTTCAATTGCAATTCCGACTTTGACTTCTGCTCGGATTGGAACATTTTTTTTTTTTTTGCTTTAGGTGGGTCTTAACGCTTCACTGTGCCCATAAATTGACCATTTAAAATAAAAAATGAAAACTGCAAAACATTTTTCCAGTGAATTTTGTGGCACTCTCTCGTTTCTTGAACTGTGTGGTGCACATACTATTTCTAATGACATTTCAAACATATGCGACTCACCCTATACACACACACTGTGCGATTTTTCCCTCTCATTTGCCGAGCAGAGAGTTTATGAACGGAAACTGGCAATTTGCTAAAATATGACAAATGTGTCCATATTTATACATATACATATTCTTATATATGTCTATATGTGTGTTTGAGTGTTTTTGTGCATGAGTGTAGGAGTGTAGACAATAAAAAACAAAGCTATGACAGCTTCTAGGCTCACGCACACCCCGATCATTGCACTGGACAGGAACAGCCCAATGTATGAGCTAAGGTGCGTTTAGTTACGCACTTAGTTATAGTTATAGCTTTTACTATAATTTTTTCGTTTTTTTTTTTTTTTGCAATTGTTGTGTACTCCCCAGCATTTGTTGCAACGACACGCAATCTACAATTTAGAGAGAGAGAGAGAGAGAACTTACGACTGCCGTTGTCTGGGTCTGATTTCAATTCCGAACTCAATTCATATGATATTTCAAGCGATCCATTTACCGCTATTGTCAGTCCATTCCACATCCATGTGGTTTGCTAAATAAGCACTTTAGGGCCAACATTTGATCGCAATGCGTGAGTGCGTCGATAGATTGCCAGTTGGTCTAACCATTTGGGCAGGCACTGTGCTACTTTTCTGACACTTGCCATAGTACAGACACTTATTAGTCAAGCATGATTCAATTGGCATTCATAATTAACCATTTTATACAGTTTTACAAAAGTCGAGAGTCTCTTACGTCTTGCAAAAGTTTTAAGGGAAATGAGACAAAAATACATATGATTGTGTTTAATAGAGCATGATATATTAATATAGTACAAAATGGTATCCGGTTTCATATAAATTTATACTTGACATTATAAACAAAGATATACATATAATTCCTAAATTCTAATTGAGATATATAAATATTATTAAATCTACTTTGATGTAAGTTATAAACTTTACGACATAGTTTTACAAATAAAATTTGAATGATCTAGATCCAACATAACGTTGTTATGTTAATCATATTTTATTCAACATTTTTCTTCTGCACGTGTAGGATCACTTTCTAAAAATAACATTTGCATAAAGGTAATGTAGGTTAAATTCAACTTAATATACCCCGTTTTGAGCCTATGTTATCCTCCATGGCTATATCATAGTTCTCGTTTATATGTGTTAAATAAAAACTTTCTAAAAAATATATAAATATGCAACATCTTAGGAAACTATCCATAATAGTTGCATGCTTTTTATAATTGCCATTCATTCTGAGAGGCGAATGACTCTTCGATTGTCTATATAGATTTTTACCTATGGGTAACCCTTACCCTATCCCTCGTGCTTTTTCTATGTCGTTATGGGTATTTATAAACTGATTAATTATGTAAAGGGGCTTCCTGTCTTGAGCAAATATTTCAGCTTTTCTATTGTCTTCGTTGGGTTTCTTTGTCTAAGTTTGTATTTCTAGTCATTTCTGGCATTTCAAAGTCAACCATAGGTTACCCCCCTTTGCCCAGTGCTAGACATTAGATATAGCCTATGAGCCGATTCATATCTACATATACATTCATATGGCAATCGATTTCTGCCGACAGTCACGTCACGTTTTCACCAACTGCAGACTGATATGGAGATAGAGATGGGCGATATAAGACGAAGAAAAACGGGGCGATACAGAGGTGGCAGAGGGAGGACAATAGGGGCCGCTCGATCAGTTGATCGGTCGATCAGTCGCTATTATAAGATCGTTAATAAGCGCTTGTCAATTTCCAGTAAAGTGTACAAAAAACGTTTATAATCATTAATAATAGCAATTTTATTATTTTGTATAGAAATCCCCAAGTCAAATCTCAGTTGCCCCTTAGGCCGAGACAGTAGCCCGGCAATCAGTTTTCCCCCCCGTTCCGCCTCTTGATATATGTATATGTGTATATCTTTTTGTGTCTTTGGTTTCTTGAGTGCGTCAAACAGTAGCTAACAATTTTTTAAAAGCTCATTTAAATATTTCAAGTCAAAAAAAAAAAAAAAAAAAAAACGCATTATAAATACAGAAGAAAACGATGATAATGTATAACTATCCACCAAAATGGGTAAAGAAAAAATAACTCAGCCACAATTCGCCTAGCATCAAAAACAATTATCATTGAAGAAATCAAAGTGAGCTGCGAAAAGAGGCCAACACGAAACTCTTAGACTTGAATTTCTGTCTAGGGATGTATTTTGTTTAAAGCCCATGAATAGGAAGGGAAAGAGTTAAAATGAAATATTTGTTAACAAAATATTCTTTGTGATAAAATTATCGATTAATCTGACTATTATTATTTCATAAATTAGACAGTTTTAATAAATAAAGTGTTCTCAATTTGATTTCAATTAATATAAAAGAACAGTTTATATTTTAGATGTTTTAATAATTTTTTATTCGAAATTATATTACATTAAATTCATCAAGGAATAAATCCAGAAATAAAACCTTAAAATTTTCCCTCTTCTGCTGATAAATAAAATTACATTTATTTAAGATAGATCATTCTACTAAAAATATTTTGAATGTAGCAAATTGTCAAACATCTTAAATGTTAGTTGTTCCTCCAACATATTATTTCGATTTATTCAAATATATATATAATTATGACATAATTAATCAAATGAAACTATATCAGAATACAATGTATCTAATTACTTCCACCATTTAATTACGATTAGGAGAATCTGTTTCATTTGCTGCTTCATTCAATATAGGGACCCACTGTTACGATTCCATTGAGATGGTGCGTACTTATCTTTTTAATTGGATAGTCTTCGAAAACGTTTAACACATGCAGAGAGTGAGAGAGTGAAACCGAGTAAGATCCAGGGCCAAGTTGAATCGATTCATAATTGCTGCAACAGCAGCAAAGGTAAAGGTTACCAGTCATACTATACATGAGAAGGGAAAATGGATCAATGAACCTGGGCTGGTACCGAGGTGATTGCCGCTTGTCGGTTCCCGCTTGAGGCGTCGCTGTCGGCGAGAGCAAAGTCAAAGGTAAAGCCAAAGTCAAAGTCAAAAGGCCCAGTAGCAGTTGAGCCGGGCAGAGGTCCATCCGTTGCTGCTACTGCTGTTTGTTGTTGCTGTTGTTGCGGCAGAAGCGGAGCGCCTATTTAAAAACCTTTTAAGTCATCAGGCACGCCCACTTTTAAATGCTGTGTGCAGGCGCCACCCTGACGCCAGCCGGAAATGGCCAAAGACCGAGACTCAGGGCACCGAGTGTACAATGTAGATGCTACCCAGAGTTCATGTTCAAGAGAAAAGGAGATAGATAGATAGAGAGAGAGAGAGAAAGAGAGAGGTATAGGTAGGGCGGTCTTGTGGCTGTGACTTTGGGCTGCTTTCCATTTTCAATACCATTTCCACTGAGCCGGAGAAAAGTGGCTGAGCTCCTTGACTAATTCGATTGCAATTAGTTGCAGGCCGAAGCAGTAGACGAAGAAGTTTGCGGAGAAGAAGCAAAAGGAAGAGGAAGAGCACACAGAGCGGCAGAGAGACAGACAGATAGACAGACAGACAGACAGACAGACAGACGAGTGGACAGGGCAGCGTGTCGTGTCTCGTGTGGGTGCGTCATTCGAATAGTTGTGCTGTGACAGGATTTGCCTCATAATCCAATTAAATGCGTGGCAGTTGCGGCTCGTTTCGTTTCCTGCTCGCACCTGTGCGGCATGTCTCTCCCTTGCCACCTCTCCGCTTCCCTTCTCATGCCACGAGTTTTGCTTTGGTTTTCATATTCGATTTTGGTTTCGGTTTGGCTTTTGGCTTTTGGCAAGCTGTACAGCTGGATAGATGGACAGTAGGACAGGCGGACATGCTGACAGACGGACAGGCAGACGAAGACAGACGCGAACACGGCGGGCGACGGCCATTGATCGATCGGCCAATGATTTTGCATAAATTATGAACCACAATACAGAAACGTTAACTTTTTCGACTACAAAAGCCAAACGCCGCCAAATGAATACATAAAAATAAAAATTACAAAAAATAAACGCAGGAAATAAAATACCAGGCAATTGCAAGCCGAAAAATAAATACTCTTATAAATGATTCACGGTATTGTAGATATTCCATAAATTTGTTTATTTTATTACAAGAGTCTTTAAGCGTTAAGATTATAATTTTGCAGCTTAAAATAACATTTTAAGTAAATTAAATTAGGCTCATATTTCGGCCATCCATCTAGGATTAAATTTAAATTTATTACACCTAATAGATACATTACTTATCTTTGAGTTTCATTTTGTATCTATTAAATAATGGTCAACACGAATTAAAAAATTTTAAATTATAACTTCAATTGATTTTTTATCTTAATTTTTTAATCTCAATTAGATCATATTATTTAAAAGATACATTAACCTCGGAGTCTTATTCTACTTAATAGAGGCAATATATATCTTCTAGTTAAAATATTTCTTTTTTGTATCTATTAAATAATTATCATAATAAAATATATTAAAAAAATAATAATCTCAATTCGATCAACTGATAGTTTAATTAGTTTATAATGTATCCAAAATTATTTAAAAAATACAAAAATCTCAGTTTGTTCCATGTCGAGTCAGAGTGCGACTATAGTGTAGGGTAAAGAGCATCATAGGGCTTACTAGAGCAACGGCGGCTGCTTTACGCTTTGTGGATGCCACCCAGGCGGGCATGAATAGATACAGATACTGATACAGATGCAGATATAGTTACAGCCACAAGATACAAGATACATAAATACAGTTGCATGTACGTATGCGATACAAATACGCAGCTTCGATTTGGTTGCGTTACAAATTTCGGTTTTTAAGTTGCCTTTTTTTTGGAGTTTTGCATGCGACAAAAGGCAGTTCCAAGAGTCAATTGTGTGTCAGCATGAGTCAGCAGGGCATTGCCTGAGCATGGGCAGCGAGCATTGGTCAGGAATCGAAGGGGAGGAGAGGTGAATGGAGCTGCAGCCAGTAGGTTTTTGAACGTTAACAAGCGGCTATCAGCCGTTGCAGATCTGCAGTTTTTGTGGCCTTAATTACAATCTTTTGAATACATTTGGCGCTTAATCACGAGGCCATGATCTGAGCACTGCTCAGCTCCGCTTAACTTAGCCCAGCACCTGCGAATCAACAGCAATTTCATATACTATATACTATATACTCTGTATATATATTTGCGGATTTTTGTTATTATTTTTTGCGCAAAGGAATTTTTTTTTTATTTTTCTTTCATTTTGATATTTTTTGGCCAATTCGTAGTTGGCATCTGGAGTCGTCGGATCTCTGAGCTGCAATCATCAATCAAAAGAGTGCGGACTGTGCGGCTTTCAACACGTTTAGCTGCGCTCCAGCGGTTTGAAATTTCAACAGAGAGTCGTCTCTTTTGAGTGGACTGTCGTTTGTCTCTTTTCACTTTTCTCTTTTCTCTGGTCTTTGGTCTTTGGACTTTGGTGAGAGTGCTCCTTTTTTTTTAAAAAAAAAGTGACTCTAAATGCTTGACCACCGGCCATAATAGTCCAAGGTAGTTGCCGCTTTATAGCAATCGCTCCCTATGATTGCCAGTCAGCTCCGATGACATCGTCTTTGACTTGGACTTGGACTCGACTTCACATCGTCTTCGTTTTGGTGCCTTTTGTGGCTTCATTTACTTTTGCGTTGTCAAGTGGAAAATGTTGTAGAAATGTGTGGTACTTAAGTCCAGCACCACCACAAAAACCGCACAATTTAATACGGAATACCAAAAAACAAAAAAAAAAAAACAAAAAATATACAAAAAACCAACCTTAAACATAATATATATAATAAATATGAAACTTAACTACAAAGTTATTGTAGCTGCCAGAAACATTTTGAACGACACGTCGACCTGTGCCTGATTACGAGGATGATGATGATGATCTATTGATGTATCTGCCGGGCATACCACCACAATGATGTATGTCAGTGGCATCGCTTCATAACGTGCTACTTAGCACACGATGAGTGCTGAAAGGGCAAACAGACAAAGGGAAATAAATGAACAATACCTCTATGCTGGGTTGCTTTAATAGGAATGTTTTATTATAATTTCGAATAGCATTGCTAGGATATATATTACTTTAATTGATCTATCACACATTTGGCGTATCATTCGTTTTTGATTAATCATTCCCCAAAACATTTATTGATTCATCAGCCTTTCAATTGAGAGCCAATCCAAAAATATTACTCATCAATGCACTTATGCCTTTCTAGTATTTATATAATATGGTATGTTTTAATATGAAATATTACAAAAGATGCTATTGACAAATTATGATACAAATAATAATATTATTAATAAAATAAAGAACGTTAAATTGTTCGAGTCTTAATTCCGATTTGTAAAATACTTTCGTATTTACTTTGTAGTATTTAAATTGTAAGTCCTAAACAATAACTACGAATATATTAAGAAAGCACATTCAAGGCTAAAATTTCCATGTATCTAGATATATATTTTACCGTTGACAAACTGCTGAACACTTTCCTCTCTTTGGCAATATAGTTGAACCCCTGGTTACCGCAAACCGCATACATCAACACACTGTCGGTGTAGTACATTCTCTCTCTCTCTCTCTCTCTCTCTCTCTCTCTCTCTCTGTGTGTGTGTTTGTCTCTTTCAGCAACTGCATTTCACACTGTCAATTGACTGACCTACCACCCTCTCCTTGTTCCTCCACACTAAATTGGTAACTAAATACTTAAACTAATTTTAAGGTTTAACAAAGTCCAAGACGACGTCGCGTTGACAAGCTGGCGGGCGGTCAGTTCAGTCCGAGGGAGAACCGAGACATGGGTATAGGACTGAGGCGTGGGCTGCCGTATTGACCGCAAGCAACGAAGTGTATGTATGTTTGTGTGTGTGTGTATTCTAGAAGACGAAGCCAAAGCTGAGCCCAGAGAGAGTGCGAGTAGCAAGGACAGAGAGACAGCGGTACCAGGGCATGCCTGTGGTTAGAACCAGAACCAGGGACAGTCTGTGGAATTGGAACTGAAACTGGAACAGAAACTGTATCGAGGGGTGCAGGCACTTAAGTAGCGACTAACTGTTATTTACATTGTTTACTAATTTCCCTGGGATACGATGAAAATTTCTATGGTTTCCATGTGCAGCCAAAACCAAAAAAAAAAAACAACCCAAAAAAAGTGAAAATTTTTAAATCCAAATATGAAATCCAATAGGGCGGCCAAAAAAACGCAATCAACAAGGGGGGTCATACAGTAAATCACATCAAATATCAATTTCTATGCGTACATCATAACCGATAGTCGGAAATGGTGTAGGGTAAGTAGAATTTATTTTGATCCAGATGATTGATTGATTAATTAGATATAAATAAAGTTATAGATACTATAAATGAGAGTATATTTTAGTAAATATATCTACGAATTGATTGGTCTGCCAAACATGGTAAATTATTGTTCGCTCACCTGTAAATAAAAAGCAAACAAGTTTTATGAGTGAAATTAAATTGTAAATTGATCTATCTTAATATCCCAATGTTTTGGCATGTATACTGTTATAAAGGGTATTTACTAATCAATTGAACTGCCAAATATGTTGACTAATCATGCTATAACACTTTGAGCTGTAAAACAAATGGCAAATGCATTTTTCGAGCTCCTTTAGATAAATAACTACTAAGCCACTATTGGATACAGATACACATGTATCTAAATATTTTAATGTATCTGTGTATCTATGTATCTGGTAGATTTGTGGCACTTGCCCAGCGCCAGTTGGCAGCTGCCAGTTTGCTAATTATTTGTGGGGCGCGTGTGAACTCGGTTTGTAGGTTTGGTTCATTTTACCGCAAAAGTCTAATGAAGTTGCCCCGCTTTGATTGAGTGGGCGCAATTAAGCAGGCAGAGAGAGAGAGAGAGAGAGAGAGAGAGAGAGAGAGACAGTGTATTAGATGGGCGGTTGTAGAGGGGTTGAGCGGTGGAGGTGGTAGGTATCTCTACATGTACTGAGAGTTTAATACAGTTGAGTTTCGCGACGGTTGCCGCGCATATTTCTCACTCATAATTAAGTCGTTTTGAGCGCGTTTAGAAATTGTTTTCGCTGCGTGTTTAGTATTTTTTTCTAAAGCGAGCAGTTAATTGCCACACAAATTCCCATGGTCCCATGCCACATGCACCTACCCACCCGTACGACTACCTACCATCTGTCTTCTGCCCACTTGTACCAATGCCTGGGCGAAAGTCGGCAAACAGCAAGAGCAAGAGGAAAAAAGCATCAGCTCTGGTTTATGTTTATGCTTCGGTTTTGGTGGCAATCTCAATGCTTCAAATTGGGTTATTATGCGCATAGTTAAGACCATTGCATGCGACACTTAATTGCAATGGCATATGCCCCCCGTTGCGGCAGAGCCTGAGATTTGGGTCAGCCCACACTACAAGTAACTGGCACAGATCTCAGACAGGTAGTCAATCAGGCAATCAGACAATCAGACAATCAGAAAATCAGACAATCAGAGAATCAGACTATCAGGCATGTACTCAGCTAGGTAGGCAGTCAGGCAGGCAGGCAGCACGGGCTCAAATCTGATTCGATTTGGCTAACATTTGTGGCGTAAATGTGCGCATAATTAATAATTACGTATACGACGCGTATACAGCTCATAATTATGCACGGCATTTGTGGCTTTGTCGTTTCGATATACATGGTTAACACGCAAAAAGATACGGCTACAGATACAGATACAGGCACAACAGATACAGATACATTAACAGATACATTTCGCAGATACAATTTCTGGTTTGGCTGCTTGACTCTATTATTAGTACGTTTTCATATTGGACGGCCATTTTGGTAGCCATTGTAAAAGTGTTTTGGCCAAAAGCGGAAATATGTTGAAATCTTAATTTAATTTGCTAATTAACACGCTTGCGGCTATTAGAGTAAATGAGTTGGAGTAATAGCCACTTGAAGGGAAAGCGAGACGGTTGTATAAGCTTCAGTTTTCAGTTGTATGTAAAGCATTAAGAGAAGCTATGAAATATAACGAAAGAACATTAATTTTAAAATAGTAATGTTTTAGAATACTTAAATACGTATAGAGACAAAATATGATAGTAGTTGAAGATTTAAATATAATTTCATTCAATAAATTCATAAATTTTTAATTATTTTATACAAATTTAAAAAATCGTAAAATCTTCTCTTTAAAAGTATAAATAATTTTTTTTTATTTTTCTAGCATAAATGAATATTAAAATAAACAATGGTCTTTGCGCCAAATTCTATAAAGAGTGTCTTTATAATATAATTCCTTTAATAGCTAGTTGTAAAAAAGAAAATCATGTTCGAAATTTTTCTCTTTGAGTCAAAACTTATCAACAACAGGACGTATTTAAAATAGATATAAAATTTGATAAAATTTTGCTTCGTATTAGCACCTATAGTTGATCTCGCTGTTGCTGTTATTGTATTGGTATTATTTTCTCTAATTGTTGTTGTAGTAGTTACACCCGTACCCAAATCCATGTTGAAGTTGTAGGGTGTCACACGCATCAGTTGCTGCATTTGTGGCACAAGAACAAAAAGCGAGTTGAACGCATAAATTGTTATGGCTCATAAAAAATACAAAATACAGCAAAAATAAAAACAATAACAAAAAGCAAAAACAAAACAAATAAAGCAGTAAGAACGAGAAGAAAGACAACGAAAAGCGTAACGTGAAGTAAATTGAGGCATTTCGTGACCAAATATGCTAAACAGTGACAATTTCACAAATGTCTATTGTGCGCTACAATATAATTACGCGTCAGATACAGGCAACAGATACTCAGACACTGCGCACTTGTGTATGCACATTGCTATAGATACATTTGTATCTGCGACTACAGCTGTGCGACTTTGCCAATTAATTTGTGAAAATGCGCCAAACAAAAGGCAAACAAGTGGCGCACACGTTGAACAAGGAGACCAGTTGGACAGAGATAGCTAAAAATATATATATATATATATATATATATATATATATGTGTGTATATAGGTATATATAGATATGGAGATC
>JBANCZ010003370.1:0-12799 GCA_037040025.1 Sphaerogastrella javana | reverse complement strand
GTACATAGCACACATTTCCCCTGCGTTAGCTGTGCTGTATAGTGTGCTTGCTCTAACACATGGCTGCTGCGCTTTGAACGTAAGTGTGTGTATCTAATGCTGTCCTACTCTATAAGCTGCTTAGCATGGACACGAACCACTGTTAAGTGACTGTTAAGCATAACGAATCACGGAATCGATGGAAACAAAGAAGCTGGAAATGATCGACCTATCAATGAGCTACTATAGGGAAGGGAAAATCATTAAAGATAACGATTGTCGATAAGGGGCCTGTCTTTAGAGTTGATTTTCTTGAGACTCTCCACCAAAATCCACAAATCAAGTGCAACAATGTGGAGCCAAGGTCTCAGTTTATAGCAGGCAAACAGCAGCAAGAGGCAGCAAAATAAGACAGAAGAAAAGAAAAATCAAAGTGTAGTGTAGATTGTGTGAAAGGGAGACAGGGAGAGAGAGAGTGTGTGTGAGTGAGTTGAGTCTATACGCCACTTGACCTGACATGACCTGCAGCATCATCATCCACATCATCAAACGAACAAACGAAACAACAACTACAAAAGATATAGACACATTAAGGCGCCACGATGTTGCCCATGTGTAACGAAGTGTAACAAGTGACTGGGCGAACAGCAGATCTCGCCAGATCTCAGTAGATCTCAGGGCAACCTGTGTGTGGTTTTTTTTTTTGCTCTCCGATTTTTTCAATGCATCGCTGCATTGTCTGGGAAAAATTTTCGACACAATGCTCTCCATGTCAATATATATATATAGCATGTATATTGTATATTGTATATGGTATATCATTTGGTAGATCCCACGCCCCATTCTCAGGCCTACGCCCACGCTGTGCATCGAATGCTGTGCTGCTGTTACAATTTTACGCT
The DNA here is from genome assembly GCA_037040025.1 of Sphaerogastrella javana. Taxonomy (NCBI): domain Eukaryota; kingdom Metazoa; phylum Arthropoda; class Insecta; order Diptera; family Drosophilidae; genus Sphaerogastrella; species Sphaerogastrella javana. The sequence goes on along the minus strand of JBANCZ010003370.1, from coordinate 11,918 downwards.
TTGTGCACGACTAAATCGTCTTTTCTTTTCTATTTCATTTTCCCATATTTTTCTATTTTTTTTTTTAAATGTTTACCATATTTGTTAAACATATTGATTAAAATAATTTGTTGTTTGTTTAACTAATTTATTTTCAATAGGCGCACAGTGATTGGTAAAAGTCGTCGCACTGTGTCCACGAAAATGCATCACAGTGATGGCCCAAATATTGCTACATATGTAAACATAATAATTTTTTCAATATATTTTTGAAAATTGTATAATTTTGAAAAATTTCTAAATTTTTAAATGTATTATTTTATAATTTAATTTAAAATATATAAATTTTGTATGCAGAAATTTTTAAAATTTTGTATTATAATTTGTTTTTTTTTTTTTGTTAATTTGTTTCGTTCACTTTGCCTATGTTTCTTGGACGCCACTGTATACCATGCCGCTGGCTATAATGATCTCTGCTCGAACATTCACTTTCACTATTGCCTCTCTTTCGTTCGACCTCTCGCTCGCCCTTACGCTTGCCCTCTTATTCGACCTCTCGCTCGCCCTCTCGCTCTATTTCTTTTTCTTTTTCTTTCTATTATCGCTTTGTTGCTTTGTTTTTTGTTTGTTTTTGTTGTCACACACTCATTAGGTGAACATAATACATAGAATGTGTATTTCCTAAACATTTTCTACATTTTCTAAGCAGCATCTCAGAGGTCTTGAGGTCTGTCTGCATTTTGTTGTGCGCCGCTTCAAATGCGATACATTTGCATGTTTATAATTACACAGCTTGAAGATTTTTCCAGCTAAATGGAAAATGTAGGCAGACAGTGTGCAGCTGGAAAATCCGTGTGCATTTGGATGAGCATCTGCAGCACCTTCTCTGTCATTTCTTCATCCCTGTTCGAATGCTACACATTTAAATGAACCCGTTCGCTACGGTTGACTTTACTAATTATTACAACTTAATTATGCATGCATATCAACTGGATTCCGGTGCATTTCGATTGCTGTAAATTATGTAATTTGATTGATCGAAGTGCAGCGAAGTGTAATCTTGCAGCAGGCGCACAGCAACCGCAGAACAGGTTTCTCTTTCATCTTCAACTTCACTCAAAATGCATTCCGAAAAGTGCAGCAGCGAATGCTGTGCCATCTAAAGAGATGCATCTGTTGGTTGTTGTATGCAGCAGGTAGCAGGTATCAGGTTTTCTTTGTTGGGTGTTGGTTGTTTCCATGCACCCAAAGTCTTCAATCTATTGTCTATGAGTTTCGGGCTGCTATACGGATGAACTATGCTACCTGATGTGTTTTTCTTTTACAGAATTTTGAGTATCATATTACATTTTAAACATTTACTTGCCTTGGATGCTGTTAACCTGCTGATGTGTTGGTTCACGTTCACGCTTCAATGATTTTTCCTGCAGCTTTCACAGTTTCCCGAATTTCCTTAATGCGTTTAGCTGGAAATGCTCATTGATGTTCGAACATAAAAGAAAAATGTAGAACCTTTTGCCTGCAAATGTTGCTGTTCACCTGTTCGTTCTATTGGTTTGATCACGCGTCATTGATTTTCCCTCAAGATCACGATCAGTTTTCCAATGATCATCTTAGATACTTTAGTATTGACTGCTGCAAACATTCTGTGCACCTGTTGATTTTACAGGTTTGCTCTCGCTTCAATGATTTTCCATTTATTCTTGTCATTTTTAATTTTCATATGATCTTATATTGAAAATTCTGAACCTCAGCCTATGCTGTTAATCTGTTAGTTCCATTGTAATGTTTTAAATAACTATCAATAGAATCATTTGCTTGTAAAGCTGTAAACCTGTTCTAAATTCATTAATTGTTTGCTTCAATGATTTTGGGATTCAATTTTCCTGATCGTGGCACAAATTTTCCGTGATCTTCAACTATTAGAGATTATTATAATCTCTGCTAAAAGTTCTGCTAACCTGCTAAACTCATTGACTTAGAAACGCTTCAATGATTTTGCTCAATTTTCCAAGTTTTTCCGAGATCATATAGAAATTTCCTTGATCTTTAAATCACCGATATCTGCTAGCAATGCTGTTAACCTATTTCGTTTTGTGGCTTTGGTCACGCTTCATTGATTTTCCTTTAAGCCATTTTCCGATTTTCCGCAAATCGCTGTAAATTTTTCCTGTAGTTTTCCTGATTATGTTGCTTGTATTGCTGTAGACCTGTTCATTTTATGTACGATAGCAAGAATTTTCCAATGTCGTCTCTGATCTTCTCTATGAAGATCAGTGCTAATGCCTAAAGATTATTTTTTATATAATAATCTTTAAATGTTTTCTGTAAGCCTATTATTTGATCTTTATGTACATATGTGTATGTATTTCATTTGTACGGTATTACGAGAAATGCACATTATTCTATGTATACGCTAACAATATCATATTATCTTCTGCTGGTGCCCACATTCTACAAAGTGCTGCAAACCTGTTCAAAATTTATGCATCGCTTCACTTGAACAATCAACGTTAATTGGATGGAAGATTAAGTAGAACAGCAGCCGCCCTTTTATTATAATCTCTCTCCCCATCTTTCTCTTTCCTCTGCCTTCCTTTCTCACTCTGACTGTTTCTCTGTTCTTTTCAAGTTATCTCGCATCTTAATCTGTCTATTGTATGGCCCTGAGCCCTGAGCCCTTGACTTGTGACATCATATACGATTTTGAAAGGGTCAAAGGCTTAAACTGTATCATACGAACGGGCAAACAGAATAGAATGAATGTAGACAGAGATTTCTCTGCAGAACAAACGAAAAGGGCTCTCGTTAGTGCCCTAAGAAGTGCCACAAGCCACAAGCAGGTAGATAAGTGGATAGGTACTTAGGTAGGTAGGTAGATCAGACAAAAGGTTCTTTAGCTCAAATACGAAACAGCATCTACAGCATCCGTGGCAGCCTTCGCATCGATTCTGTGCTCCTATGTGCACGTTCAGCTTGATTGCATTTCGTAACCGCAGGCTATCATCATCTTTATGGCCTCAGGGCCCTGAAGCGATTTGATCATTTTGAGGTTGTTATTGTTGTTTGTGTTGCTCACTCCTCTTTTGTGTTTTTTGTTTGTTTTGCTAATTGATTTCGAACAGGTTAGCAGCAACTGAATGAGGTGGGCGTAGCTTGAAGAAACAAACCGCAATTCCATGCAGGATGTGTGACGGTCGCTTGTGTATAATTCTGTTCTCCTGTTCTTTTGCTACACTTTTGAACTCTTTTTCCACTCATGTCATTTGCATATTAAAACGCACCGTCGGGCAGTCGAACACCATCGACAAAGGTGACGCAGGGTTTAGTTTGAAGGCACAATAAACAAGTAGGGTGTTTAAGCGCTGGTGATCGTAGAATGAGTAAGAAAGACAAATCGTGAAGAGCAAAGAACTTGATGAACCCAACTATCAAGTTATTTGCTCTTCACGATTTGTCTTTCTTACTCATTCTACGATCACCAGCGCTTGAACACCCTACTTGTTTATTATGCCTTCATATATACTATAAACCAAATATATCCTATTTCTGTTGTAGGGTGTCTCTGATCTAGAGTTCTTTATGTGGCTCTTTTTTGTTATTTCAATTTTAATAAAGCGTGAATTACGCACAGGCAAACAGCAAACGGTGCCAAGTGAATCGTGTGTGTGAGTTGTACGCACGCCGTCAGTTCTTAAATGAGTCGAGCATGCCCTTTTTTGGGCGCTTTGAAGCCGCCTGATCGTTTCTGTGTGCCCATTAAAAAACATGAAATTATCGTGACAAAATATCAAGGTTCATTAAGTCAACAAGCAGCAGCTAGCCGATCATTAGGACCGCCCCGACCCAACTTACTTTCCACATACACAATTTCTCACTTTATTTGTACGACTTTATGTCATTAACGGGGTTCAATTTGGCGCACAGCGTGCGATCGCCAGCAGCAACAGGCTGTCAGCGTGTGCAGCTGCTTTCTCATTCTATCCCACACACTCTCCGACACCTGCTGACACTCCGACACTACGACACACATTCGATATGGCTGATCCCTATTATTAAATTCCCCAGCAATCTGTTGCTGATGATCGCAAATTGGCTGTCAACTTAGCAGGCGCACAGCACTGCACAGCAACCTCTCAATCTTTCCCCTGCCAAAGTACACAGACGCACACACTGTTTGCTTAGGGTTGTTTTCTTCATTTCTTCGCTCTCTTCTTTCTTCTGCTTCCATGTCTGGCACGTGCCTTGGCTGTGGAGTGAGTGAGGCGCAAACATCTTATGTAATTTGATGCTTGTAAACGTCTTGAGCGCTCACAGGAGCCCAGCAAATTTAGAGGGCTCTCAATTCTTATGACTTCGGTGCCCTGCACCTTTTCGGGGTAGCTCAAGACGCTGCACTGATACGCCTCACAAACACACACGCACACACACACGCAGGCGCGCACATTAACATGTATTTACGTTCTTGTACTCACACACACTAATACACTCACGCTCTCTCGTCTTCGCGCGCTCTCTCTTGAACGGGCGCTCTCTCTTCTTCACACTCTCTCACACTCACTCGTTCGCACTCTCACTTAAGCTCTCTCATTCACGCATTCTTACTCTGGCGCTCTCTCTCTCACTCTCGTTCGCTCTTTCTTGCATTTGCTGCTTCTGCGTTTTGTTGTTGTTGGTGTTGTTAGCAGCGGCTGAGGATCAAGCAAGTCGAAGATTGTGTGTGTGTGTGTAGCGTATGCAGCGTATGTGCATGTGTGTGTGTTTGTGTGATTCATTTGCTTTTTACACACAAAAACAGAAACAAAAGGGAATTTTTTTTATATTTTTATTTATTACTACAGGAAATGCTTTTTTTTTCATCCCATATAATTTGTAATTTCCGTCTGTGTAATTTTTGTTCATATTGAATGGGTTTTGATTAAACGTTTTGCAAGCATCAAGTAAAAAAAGGGGGAAATAATTGATTCAAAATTGATTAAAAATTGATTAACAATTATGACGCTAATACACTTTGACAAGGAATTGTAATCAATAAAACATATTTTTATTTTTATTAGTTAAAAATTATACAAAAGAAATATATTTGTGTAAATTATTTAAATTTAGATGGAGGTATTTCAAAAATAAATTAACTTCAGTTATAATATTTTGTTTAAATTAAAATTAACTAATTTTAATTAAATGTATTATTTAAATAAATAAACCAAATTTTTGAATCAAAATTAATATTTTTTGTTGTAATCAAAATGTAAAAAATGTAATAAAAAATTTTGTAGTTGAAAAGAACACAACAGAAATTAATTCTTAAACATTTTTTAATGAAGTTGAAGATAATTAAACAAAAATTAATATAAATATATTTTAGTTTATTTTAAAAATATTGTTTTTAAATATTAAATTATATTTTTTAATTTCCCCTTTGCTAAATAAGTAGAATAGATTATATATATTGTTTATAATCTATTCAGATCATTGCATGTTAAAAAAAATATATTCTAAACAGAAAAATTCAATTATTTTTCTACATTTTCTTTTGAATTAAATCTCGGCAATTTCTACTCATATTATAATCAAAGCATGAGCTCAATTTAATACTCACTTCACACGCAGCTTCTCTTCACTCACATTTGTATGTGTGTGTTTTATATAGAAGCCACACACTGAGTGTCTCAGTTTATTCAAGATCACTCAATGTGAGTTCCTTGGGCCAGCGGTAACCTGCTCACATTTGCTGAGCACCTGGCACACAATTGTCACTGGGCGTGAAAAATTCTCACGCTCGCACTCATACAACCGACATACAAACATACTCTCATCGTTGAGCTCTTCTCATTTGTAACGGCAACTGGCCAAGAATTTCCCACGCATAATTGTCACAAGCGAACCGCGAAACCAAACTATCCCATACCATGGTCTACACATACCTACCTAAAAACCCTTAACGACATTCCCATACGTTAAATGTAACGGCCAAAATAAAATAAATATATATTCGAGGATCAGCGTTATAGCGTGGGAATTGTGCTGAAATCTTCGTACAAATTTTCCTGTTCGCCTGTTCGAATTGTGAACAAATCGATAAAAGTTCCCACCGTAAAAACGTTACAAACACATCCTCATACAACAACAAATATATATGTATATGGACAAACAAATTAATTTATTCATTTGTGTAAAAGATCGGTATCGGCAGGAGCCATTGGAAAATGCGTTAATTTTCCCACAGTCGCGTAATCTGATCTCGAAATTCTCCCACGCTGAGTTTCATCTTCTTTTTTCAATCATCTCTTCGTTTTATTCTCACGGTCTGCGCCTTGAGATTGTTTTTTTGGGTTCGGTTCGGTTTTCTGTGAGCCTGGTCGAAAAGTCAAGAATTTAAATTCTCCTTTTTATGCTGAACTGGCATTCTATGGAAACGGAGAGGGGTTGTTTCTTTAAATATCCATTGTACATATAATATACTACTTCTCCTGCGTCTTGGCTATCAGCTTCTATTCCTGTTACCCGCTTACAATTCGTGACAGTTTCAACCCTTCAATGTGGAATTGCATCATAAATATTATGATCTGACTGATGTTATACGGTCGCTTTAGGCTGTGCGCCTTATAAAGTCGAAGACATTACAAACATCTCAGCATTACCCCTTTTAAACGACCAAACATCCTGCCTTGAATAGTTCTCTTTGTCAGTGTCTTACGACACCCAGTAGTTGCTGTTTCCCTGGTAATTGCCAAGACGTTTTCACTCTATAGAAAAAGGGTTGAAATGTTATTTCAATTCTTTGCTATTTTGTAGCTGTATAAAGGAATCTTTAACAAAATTCTACAGCATCTACGAGCAGTCACATGTTGTGTGCTGAGTTCTGGAATTTGACCTAAGAAACGTAGTTAAAAAATTCCATCCTCATACACAGACCTACCTATCTACCTACCTACTGATCGAACTGCTTACCTGTTATTATTTTTAATTAACTTTAATCCTGCATTTATCAAATATTTGATCAAAGAATGTGTCAATTATTTTCAATTTCTAAAGAAATACAAACGTGCTCTATGTGTTCTATATGCTGTTTGCCTGATCCGAACAACTATCTCTTGATGTTTATTTAAGATGACGTTCTCACGCTCAGCGACACGCATCTCAAAGAACTAAATAATCTCCCGCAACGATCTTTGACAAAAAAAAAGGAAAAAGAATAAAAAACGAGGCATTTTGTAAAAGAATCTCACACACGAAACCATAAAAAAGTGATGCCCAAAATTTACAGAGTTCAAATATCAGAATTCAGTACGGATGGAATGGAGTGTGTGCATTTGGGCATACTATTGATGTTGCTGTTCGCCTAGTAGAAAATCACTAATTAGGCTGAGAAATTCTCACGGCTTGACCCCGTGTGGATTCCCAGGAAAACCCTCAATAACCATTTTCATTTTCTTTCGATGCGGATTTTCTTTTTGATCCCTTGAGAATTTGAAAAAAAAGGTCTTATGTATGGTGTGTAGGTAACAATTCAGTTTTGGGTTGTGCTACAGGTAATTTTGTAGTCAGAGCTAAGCGATGAGAGTTCATTGATAACCCGCAGCGTTTTTCCAGTTCAAAGATTCTCACGAGAGTAAGGATTTTAGCCACCCACGCGGTTTAATGACATGTCATAGACAAGATCGTTGGAACGATCTATGCTGTGATTTTATTTCAAATTTTCCCAAATATCATATTTCGTTGAGAATATATGATGCGTTCAGAATTAGCTTAGGCATACTGTAGGTATGTCTTCCGGCTCAAGGTCTATGTTTCGAGATTATATTTCCGATTTCTTTTGTTATAAAGTTTATACGATTCCTGTACACAATAGAAGATGCAAGTTTTAAATAAATTCAAAATTACATATATATATTGCACGTATTTATTTCTTTCAATATAAATCGAAATTAAGATATTAAGATATCAATAATTTGGAATTACAGAAATTTAATTGAACCTAACTTCCATACAACCAATAGCACTATTAAGTCCAAAGAATGGATTCTTAATTGTTTCATTCACGAAATCTCGCGCGGTGAAATTGACAAACATATGATTCCTACAGCCACCCTCACAGGATGCAGGATCACAGATCAATTTATTGTCAATACAATCATCGATCTGACGTAGAGATACACTCAACGCAGAAGTTGCCGCATAGACGTTCTGAAAGGCGCACTCATGAGCGGTATTAATACGGGCATCCCTGGAACAAGTCGCCTGTTGCATATAGGTGTTGAAGTTCTTCAGACTAGTCACCGTAAAGGTATTCGTTTTAGTAATCTATAGATACAAAATGTTGGATTTTAGAGAACAGAAAGAGAGAAGGCTCTATAGATTTGTAAGGTTTTCTATGAATTTTCTTTGATTGTACGCTTACTCACCGCAGCTTCCACGCATGAGGTGTAGTTGGGCAGGAGGCTGGGAAATTTCTTCTCACAAGCATTTATTTCATTTTTCATAGAGACGGTATAGTAGGATTTCATGCTATTGAAAGTACTCTGGCAATTCTGCAGTATGGTGGTCAAGCCATTCTCCGCTGTGGTGGCACAGGATTTCAAGGAGCTTCGCAGTTTAGAGGCTAACGGTATAGCTGAGCTATAGTTGAGCACACAATGCTTGTGCCAGGAGTCGATTAGCTCCATGGGTCGCAGACGACTGTTGACCTCCTCTAGTTTGATTTCCATATAATCCGCTTGCAGTTCAATAGAGCGCAGCTCCCTACCATAGCATTCCCGAAATGTCGCCAATTCCGCTTCTAATTTGGCGAGCCTCTCGTCATTCTGTACGTAATTCTGGCGCACATAGCTATCCAATTGGGCGGTGACATTGACGGCGACCTGTGCCTGGGTATAGCCCAGACATACTATGAGGAGAAGTGGCACAATGGAGCACAGTCCGCGCATCTTGGTAATTGTTCTATATAAATCGAAATACTGACTGTTTTGTGCCGGCAACTGACCGACTTTATATAGTCAGCTTCGACTCGTGCCGCTTTATCAGAGATGTTATTCCCCCCTTTTGAGCAAATTGCGATTCTATATGAGTTTATCAGTATTTATTCAAGTTTTTTTTTTCGTAGTGTCGTTCGTTTGGGCACAGAATATTCTTTCACGTATTTGCTTAAAAGATCTGGATCCAAAGTTAATAAAATACATTTCGTGGAACAAGCATAGACTATATAGATTATAAACAATTAAGGTTTGTTTTGTGCTTAGCAAAAAGTCGCCAGAAAATGCAATTAAAAAAATTATACGATGCAGCATTATAGAGCTGATAATACATAGTATTATATAGTATTAAGTAAACTATAATAAAACAATGTCTCTATGGTCATGTAATACTTGTTTATATGGTATAAAATATAGGAATCTTTCGAATTCTTTGGTATCTAGTGCCAGTCGATGATATAGCCAAAGAGATCTGTGGGCAAGGTGGTATTATATAGCTTAAACGCCAGTGCATGGTAGCGCTGTCTGAGCAGATGAGCCGACTCCTTGGGATGACGTTGGCGCGTGAAGACGCCCTTCTTGTTGCCGCCAACGCGCGTATAAGCTGCAAGTATAAACATTATTATAATGATAAATAGATTCAATTTAATATATAACGCACTCTCTTCAGTCTTAAAATCAGCGAAATTCCACACGAATTCGCCTATAAACCAGTGAAGCTTGCGCAGCTTATCGAAGGCCTGAAAATGCTTGGACAACAGCGCCAACTGATACTCTTCCGACCATATATAAGCGGGCAGCTGTTGATAAAGATGAAATTGATTAAATTTTAGTATAACCAACTATGTGATGTTGTTGACCTACACTGTGATAGCCCTCCATGGTATCTCCACCGTATTCAAATACAATGACCGGCTTCTGGTAATGATTGCGCCAGCTTTTGGCCTCATCGTACAAGGGATTGACAATCATATCGGTGCGTCCAGCATTGTGATACCACGAGTTATAGCGATTGAAGCCAATGATGTCCAGAAACTGGGACATCATGCAGGCGGTTGGTGTGCCCACATTGCTGGCCGCAGTCAGCGGACGTCCAAAGGCTATGGTGCGCGTATAATTAGCCAAAGCGCTGTGAAATATCAAATATATATATTGTTTTTTATATGATTATGTGAAAAGATCACTTCAACTACCCAAAGTAAGCCTCCGCTGCCTTCTTTTGGGTGCGTGGTTCATTGGCTATGGACCAGGCAATGACGCTGGCATGATTGCGATCCCGATGAGTCAGTTGCTCCAACGCGGACATGTGCTGCTCCAGAAGCTGCGGCTCAAACAGATCCGTATTCACGCTGGGACACTCATCGACGATCATAATGCCATGCTGATCGGCAAACTGCATCGACTCCTCGGAGTACGGATAATGTGAGGTGCGATAAGCATTCGCCCCCACCCACTTCAGCAGATTGAAATCCCGCAGCAGCAGCGCATTATCCAGCCCTTTGCCACGTATCTGTGCATAGAATTCGTTATTAACAATACACTTTTGGTTTGAATAAATGAGCAACTCACATCCGAATCCTCATGCTTGCCAAATCCACGCAAATAGAGCGGTTTACCATTGAGATACAAACCATCGCTGTTCCAGCTAAGGCTGCGTATGCCCACGGGCATTCTATAGACATCCAGAAGACCACCAGAGGCAGCTATCAGCTGTAGCTCCAGTGTGTACATATAGCCAGGCGTTGGATGCATTAGGTACGGCCACCAGGCCTGGGCTTTGGGCACCAGCAGTGTGCCATTGCGTGCACTACGATTGATTTGCTTGGCCACTACGACATCATTGCGATCCCGCAGTTGCAATGACAAATAGCAATCGCCAACGGTGGCATTATCAATCCACAGATTATAGTCGATGCGACCCATTTCAGCGTTGATTAGCTGCGTCTTGAGCAGCACATCTCTGATGTGCATCTTTGGCGTCGTATAGAGCTGCACCGATCGATGTATGCCCGCATAATTGAAGAAGTCAAAGGTATACGATTGGACATAGGCGCTGCCTCTATCATCTGCTTGCTTATGAACCTGACCTTGAGGTATGGTGCGATTGTTTAGCCTGTTATCAACCATGACCGTCAAACGATTCTCCTTGCCGTAGTTGAGTAGGCGTCCAACCTCCGCCTCGAAGGGCAAATGCCCAATGCTATGCTCCATGGCTGGCTGTCCATTGATCCAGACACGGGCATGATAATGCACGCTGCCAAAGCGTAACCAGGTGCGGATATTGTCGCCACGCCATTGACTGGATACAAAGAACTGACGCTCATACCACACAGTTCCAACATGATCGCGCAGCTGCGTATCCGCACAGATGTCATTGTAGGAGGCCGGCACAGCCATCAGAATGACATCAAGTGTGGTGGATTTCAGTGGGCGACTATACCATTTCTCGCGGATGCCCTGCAACGGATCGCTGGCATTGCTGCGCAACAGCTGCCATACACCGTCCAAGGAGCGCACCTCACGCGTCTCCGACTCACGTGGATAGAGCAGTCCCACTGTGGGCTTCGGCGGCGTCACATTGCCATAGTTGTAGCTATGCGCATCGCCAAGGGCGGCCAGCGCCTGAACTTGCTCCGGTTGTTCTTGAAATGCTTGCACCGGCCATAGACAAACGGCGAGCAATGCCAGCCAGGGCCAAGGTGATGTATGCATGCTGCTGATAAACGTTGTTAAGTTATTGACAGATATACGATATATAATATAATGTGCACTAGAGCATGAATACATGAATACGTACATGTTTATTTGTTTAACAGAACGCCTTTTCAACTACCCGCATCAAAGCGTTGAGTACTTACGCATAAGCACTCATACAAACTTATTTTTTCCTTCTTCTTCTTCTTTTTTTTTTGTTGATAAGAATTATTTTAAACAATCAAGCTCTTTATCAATAACAAGCGGCTACAC
>JBANCZ010003369.1:0-12806 GCA_037040025.1 Sphaerogastrella javana | reverse complement strand
TATCTTGGTGCATCGGAGTGCATTGGCACTAGCGATGTGTGGTTATGGGTTTTGGTAATGTGTGGCCTTAACTTACACGCACGCACACAGTAACGGGACACCCTTGCCGTCATCGGGGTGCTTTTGCCGCTTATTTATGCCTGGCAATCATAAAGCGCGTCCCCACTCACACACACACACACACACGCCACACACAAGCACAGAAAAGCACAAACTCTCTCTCACACACACACACACATATTCGCTCTCGCTGCTGCTGCTGCTGCTGCTGTGTCTGGCCGTAAGGGAGAGTGCAGGTTATGGCTTCCTATAACTCAGTTTCTGTGCTGCTGCTGTCTCTTTCGTGCCAATGGCAGGCCATAGTCTGCTGCTGTTGCTGCTGCTGATGTATTCCATACAAATTGCAAGTTTTAGTGCTTTTATTTTTCGGCACTCGACAGCAAAAGAATCATCCATCAATGGCATTACGGCAACGGACAGACAGACAGACAGACAGGCAAGCAGACAGACGGACGAAAGCACAGACGCCCAATGCTCTCTGACTGCTGCTGCTGCTGCTGTTGCTGACGTTTTTGTGTCGCAGACGCACCCACACACACACATACACACACACACACACACACACACATACATATATACTCACACATACTCATATACTCACACACACATGCACAATCTCGCCCCTCGGCGAAATTTGTAAATTTTTTTCGCTGCAAAACAAAAGCAAAAGCAAAGCGAAACTGAAAAAAAATTCCTTGGCCTCGGCATTAACAAGAGGCACACAGACTCTCTCTCTTTCTCTCTCTCTCTCTACCACTCTCTCTTACTCAAGCTCTCTCTCTCTCTCTCTCTCTTGCTGAAGCCCTCTCCCACACTCTGTGTGCTATTCGTTCCATCTCGCTCTTGCTGCCGCCCATTTGCACTGTTGCTTTTGCTTGTTGTTTTCTTGATGCTTGCACGTTGTGTTGCCGTCCTTGTTGCGCGCAGTTAATGCTTATGTGCGCTGCGTTTGCGGCATAATAGCATAAAATATTGTTGTCCTTGAACAATTTACTTTTATTTTATCTTTATTGCCTACATTGCGACGCAACACACACACACACACACGAGTGTGTATGAGAGTTTGAGTGTGTATGAGTATGGGTATTTGTTTTGCTTTTTGCATTGTTATTATTGCTGCTGCTGTTGTTGTTGTCGTGCCGCGTTTTTGGCTTGATTAAATTTATGTTGCAACGAACCGTGCCCCTTTTCACACACACACACACACACACTCACATGTGTATGTCTATGTGTGCGAGTGTGTGTGTGTGTGTGTGTAAGCAACCCATTGTCCTGGGCCTAGTTGCACGTGCCGCGTTGCCGTAAAACAGATCGTAAAAGTTTATTACTTGCGGCTTTCTGCGTCTCTCTGTCTCTCACTCTATCTCACTCCATCTCACTCTCTCTCGCTCTCTCTCTCTCTCTCTCTCTCTCTCTCTCACTCTCTCTGTGATAGTATGTGTGTGACTTGCTCTACTCTCAGTGCTACTGCTGTTGTTGCTGTCATTGTAGCCACTGCCGGCGTTGTCGCTGTCAGCTGTCAAATTGAATTTGTTTATATTGCCAACAGCAGCAGCAGCAGCAACAACAACAACATTATCATCGGCAACAACAACAAGAGACGCTCCAACAGGTTTCATTTTCACTTGCCGGAAATCATAGCGTCATGCTGATATTTTGTATTTTAACGCCCTCAATATGCCCCGATCCGAGCGCACCCCTCGCTACCACCCCTTTCCACCCCCTCCCTGGCCCACCGCTCGAGTCGACCTGTCATGCTCAGCTTTGTGTTTAGGCTGCAAAGTCGATTTTTGTTGGTTTAGGTCAGTTAGTTTTTGGCTTTGACAGCTCAAAGTCGAGGTCAACTTTTGTATGCCCATCATCAGTTGGTGTGTCTGCGAGCTGTCAGTGTATGTGTATAAGTGTGTGTGCGTGTGAGTGTGTATATATTTATGTGTCCGCCGGGCGAGACGAGTCCCAATGCCCAATGCGACGCGCCCTTGCCAGTGACCAAAAATATAAAAAATCGATTTTATTATAGCCGTTTGTCTGCCACATCGCATCACATCACATCGCATCGCATCGCACTATATAGATTTTCTGTCAGCGACGATATTGCCTTTGTTCTGGCTCGGATGAGGATGCTGATACTGATGCTGACTGAATCTGACAGGCTTAAATTTTGCCCTGTGCTCTTGTTTAGCTAAGCCTTTTTAAAGCCTGAAAGTGAAAACGTTTCGTTTAGGCCATATGACACAACAAATAATTCTACATATAGATTTATGTGTGTCAAGTTAAAGGCAAATGATTCGATTTTAAATTCAAATGATTCATTTATGAAGCTTAAAAAATCTTTACAAAAAATTTCAGTAAATTTAAGAGCAACAAATAAAAATAATAAAAATTAATAGAACTAAATTTTGAATACGTACAAAAATTTATTAATAAATGAAACTATATTGAAAATATAATTTAAAATTAAATTTAAAAGCTTTCATGGGATGATTTATTGAGTTTAAAGAATTCTTTACTTTTAATTATTCATTTATCATTTTTTTTTATCAAATATTATATATGGGATTTCATATTGTTAACCAGGATTAGTAGATAGTAGAGCTTCAAAAATCGACGGAATTAATAATCCGTAAAATTACTCTAACTTTTAAATGAACAAATAGAAATAAAAGAAATAAATAGAAATATTGTATTTAAATATTATCAAATATATATTTAAATATTCAATTGAATTAAAATTAAATGTAAATATTAAATCATTTAATGTTTTGGTGTTATACCTATAGGAATTTCTTATAGGTTCTTAACAAAAAAGTATGTAGGATTACAAATTAATTAATTTTGTTTATTTAAAGCAAACCAAAAGATAGTAAAGCTTGATGACACATCAAATTCCTTGTGTTAAGCTGAACAAAATATTTAATTATATCGCGTGCGAGTTATTATACTAACAAATAGTAAGGCTTTAAATGGTGTTTAAAATTTTAGTTCTAAAGATACATATGTTTGTATATGTATTTTTAAAATGGGGATTTATTTTATTTTATTCGCATATATTTTATCTATAAAGTAAATTTGAAATCGCGTTAATTCAATCGAAAACTGTCTGTATTATCGAGATTGCACTGTATATTTAGCATTGATTTATGGGGGAGGGTACAGTATTAACATATAGTACTAAATATAGTAATTCTTGCTGTTATTACATCGACGACTTATTCATACTCTTAAATTTTCCAACTGCCAAAATGAATCAATTATACCCCCAATAAAATGTTCTACTCTGTTCAGAATATCAATCGCATATACGATCGAAGCTTTTGCAGTTTATGCATAATAAGCTTTCAAGGGCAGCCGTAATTAATGAGTGTTTGTTACGAACGCAGACATAAAAGAGAAACGAAAAAAAAATTATTTAATAAAACACGAAAGCTTAAGTAATCGTCACACGCAGCGCAAGAGTCAAAAGCTCGCAAAAGCTCTCTCAGCATGGAATTAATATGAAGACTTTCGCTTCAAATTCGTATGCGCCAGCAGCGAGAGCCTCAGTGTGCGAAATGTTGTCGCGGCAGCTAAACAGGGAGGGGGCGATCTGCGCCCAGTTATGGCAAATACAGAAAACATATGCCACGCGTGTGAGTATGGTCATAATTATAGTATAATGCTGTTATTATTAAGTTTTGTTTGGGGTAGGGAACGAGCGCGGTGGATAGTGCTGCCCTGGAGCGAGCCAAGCCCTATGCGGAGATACCCGGACCTAGTAAATTGAGTTTTATACGCGCTTTTCTGCCGGGCGGTAAGTGCGAAGAGAGCGAGCTTTTTTCGGAAAGCTCTTTGGAATCGTGTATGCTTACCAGTTCTTACTCTCTCTTTTACTCACTCTCTCTCTCTCTGACTCGTTGTTTTGATTCTGCCTATGTCCAATTGCAGGTCGTTATAAAGACAAGCCCGTGCATGAAATGTTTTTGGATATGAATAAACGATATGGCGATATATTCCGTATGCCGGGTATAGCTGGCACCGATATTGTGATCACGCTGAATCCCGTTGACTATGAGACGGTGTTCCGCAACGAGGGTCAGTATCCGTATAGACGCAGTTTTGAGACCATGGATTACTTCAAGCGAGTCCATCGCCGCGATATATTCGAGGGCACAGATGGGCTGACATCTGGGTAGGATGAAAGTTATATTTGTGATCCTTTTTAAATTTGAAATCTCCATAGCAATGGCCCCGCCTGGGGTGAGCTTCGCACTGCTGTCAATCCCATACTGCTGCAGCCACGCAATGCCAAGCTCTATATGGGCAACCTTTTGCAGGTCAACGATGAGTTCCTGGATCGGTGAGTAGTGCCATTGTAATATGTTTATCGATTGATTCAATTTGGATCTGCTGCAGCATACGTGCAATAAGGGATCCCGCCACGCAGGAGATGCCCGCTGATTTCGTCGAGGATATACGGCGTCTGGTGCTAGAGTCCATTGGCTCCGTGGCGCTGAACACGCGCATGGGTCTACTGAGCGAGAATCGGGAGAGCGAGCAGGCAAAGCAGCTAATCAGCGCTTTGGGTAACATTCTGGAAATGGGCTTTATTCTGGATATGATGCCACCGTTGTGGAAGTATGTGCCGGTACCCATGTTTAAAAAACTCATGGCCTCCTTGGACACCATTACGGATATATGCTATGGTAACATACAGCAGGCACTGAAACGTATCGAGGAGGATGCCAAGGCTGGACGCTTGAGCGCTGAGCCGGGAATGGAGGCGAGTTTGCTGGAGAAATTGAACCGTGTTGATCGCACGACAGCTGTGATTATAGCCATGGATCTATTGCTGGCGGGCACAGATCCGGTGAGTGTATATATATTCATGCATCGAAGACTGTAACTAATATATTCAAACTTCATTCCAGACCCTTGTCAGTCTGGGCGGCATACTGCTCAGCTTGGCCAAGAACCCCGCACAGCAGGCACGTCTGCTGGCGGAGCTCAAGACGGTGTTGCCAGAGAAGAACTCCCAGCTGACCATGGAGAACATAGCCCATCTGCCGTATTTGCGTGCCTGCATCAAGGAGGGCATACGCCTCTATCCCATTGGTCCCGGCACGCTCCGTCGCATGCCTAGCGATGTGGCCCTGAGTGGCTATCGCGTTGTCGCTGGCACAGATGTGGGCATGGCCGCGAACTTTCAGATGGCCAACATGGAACAGTTTGTGCCGCGTGTACGTGAATTTCTGCCCGAGCGCTGGCTGCGCAACGAATCCAATGCCAATCTGGTTGGCCAAACTGCCACGCCCTTCATGTATTTGCCTTTCGGCTTCGGGTCGCGCTCCTGCGCCGGCAAACGCATCGTCGACATGATGCTGGAGATAGCTGTAGCCCGGCTGGTGCGTAACTTTGATATCGGCTTCGATTATCCCATCGAGAATGCCTTCAAGGCGCAGTTCTTTGTGACGCCCAATATACCCTTTAAATTTAAGTTCATCGAACGCAATGCATAATCTGTTCAATATATACATATATTTATATAACCAAGCAAAGGCATGCTGCCAAAAAAAAAAATGACCCCCAAGAGCTCTTTGAAGTGTTCCAGGCATGTTTTTATCCCACTGAAGTGTCCTCTTCAGCTGAGCATAACAACAACAGCAACAACAACAGCAGCAGCAGCAGATACTTGACTCAATTGATTTTGGCCAGATTCTGTGAGCCACTGAATGGCACTTGTCATTGGCCGCAAGGAAACACACACGCACACACACAAACACACTCGACTGTCCTGGTATGTGTTGGTGACGTACAACAACCATCTCTATAATATGTTCAAGATTAAAGATATTTGATACCCCAATGCCAATTGAAATGTGACTAAGCTGTGGCTAAAGTTAGTTGAATCCAACACAATGATATTTCCTATAAATAGATGGGGTGATATTAGCATTTAGTAGCATATTTGTGTATTATATATTTATTTCTGTGAGTTCGTTTTACACGATTTTTCCATATTAACATTATTTTTTACCGTATAGAACGAGTTATAGGTGTACTTGGAGCTGCAGCATACTCTCAGTGCACCCCTTCTTGATCACGAAGAGATGCGCAGTCGATTGATCCAAAACTTACCCCTCTCCCGTCCGAATTTCGCCATTTTGCGACCGAACGAGATTTGACGCGCCGTTGAAAGTATGAAAAGCCCCCCGATTTTCTGCATTAGCTGCCTTCGGACAGCCGGACATTGCTCAATCGACTCGGCACAGGGGGAATACCCTGGATAGTGGTTGTGCTGGGCTTTTGAACAGATATTCTCCCCAACATGACCCTAAATAAACAGCCAGTTGTTACTTAACCAACAACGAAGCCAAGCAAATTACAAGGAATTGTAACTTCAACTTTCATTGTTGACAATTGAATCTGTTACATGGCTTTGCAGGTTTCAAAGAAAAATACATTTGAGCACAAGCTCGAGGAGATTCCAAACCTGATATAACCATTTTAGTTAAAGTAAATCGATGAACGTACTTTAAGTTGCAGTGTGTGTATATATTAGGCAATTTTCAGCTCATAATATAGCGTCTTTTATTCGGTAGAAACATTGAACTTTTTTCAAGTTAAAGTAAACAAGATTTTTCTATTAATTAGTTTACATAAAAGTGAATTCATTGGCAATTCAATGTTTGTGTTAGTTTTGCCACAAGTATTATATAATTTCGGTTTATAAATCGAAACTTTGTAGTAAAGCACAAAAGAGGAAAAGTTTTGCCATCAATTGATTTTTAAAGTTAAAGTCATTTTCCCTTTGGGGTTTTGTTATAAGGCATTTCTTTTGATTTTCTCTTTTCCTCATTTGTATTTTTTGGTTTTGTTATTTAGTTCTTATTTTTTTGCACTTTGTTATCGAAAGAAGAAATAAATGCGACAGCATAAATAATGCAAAAGTATTCATTTTGACATCGAATAGACAAAGTTGCATTGCCCATTCAAAGTCTGCTTGGTTCTTCCCACCTTTTACGTACTGCAACTTGAAGGCACTTGTCGTAGATGTAGTTGTTCTTGTTGTTGTAGTTGTAGTTGTTGTTGTTGTAGTTGTTGTTCCAGTTGCTGTTGCTGTACTTGGGCGGAACTTGGACAGTCAGTCCGAGTCTTATCTTTGTGAACTGCGCTGTTGGCATCTCAGAGCCCTGCCTCTCACTCCCTATCACTCTTTCTTTCTCTATCTCTATCTCTCGCTCTCTCTCTCTCTTTCACTCTCTCTTTATCTCTCTCTTGCTCTCTGCCTCTCGTATGTCCTGTATTTTATGCTGCTTTCCGTTGGAGTCGTCGTCTTGTGCATTATTAAAACTATGTGCTCTGATGGCGCCAGTAGCTTGAGCTAGCTGTAACAACCTTCTCCAGGCAGAGGCTCACAGAGAGGCAGAAACCCTGGTAGGCGGGAGGGAGAGGGGGCACTTGAAATGTCAATGTTGGTCGGAGCAGTGCATAAAGTTTTATCGTGCCCGGTGCAGTCTGTGCCTCCCCTGAACGCCCTAAACGTTGGCAGACAAGCAAAATGAATGGAATTCATTATTGAATGGGGGCAGAGAGCAGTAGCCACAGAGAGTGAGAGAAGGGGAGGAAGGTGGGGGCGTGGTGCTGTTCTTAAAGCTGCTGCTAAATTGAAAATGCATGTCAAATATCACACACAAATCACGAGCCAAATGCCAAGTTGTTGCATTGTTGCTTCTGCATGTTCCTTTGTTTCTTCACTTTCGTGTTGCCTGCTTTTGGAAGACCATGGAATTGGCATGCATTTGCACTTTATGACATGCAGGCCTTCCATAAACAGTGCAATTAGACATGTTGTGCTCCAACACACACACACACACACATGTATATAGACAGTGCAATGCAGCAACATCTTGACAATTGTGGATTTCGTCCTTACGCATTGAACTTTGACCGGGTGAGAGCATCAAGAGGCTGAATGACATGACATGCTCCTCCATTTGGCCGACCTGCCAATTTGCACTGGGCAACAGCACGGGCGTGGCAAAACGGACCACGTCTAATGATGGCATACATAACCTGACCAGTGCCTGCCTCTCCCACTTGGCTGTGCTCTCAGTCCATATGCACGCCCACATTGCAGGTCCAGTTTCCAGTTTGCAGCTATTGCTCTCTAGCAGTGTCTGTTGTAGTTGTGGGTGGGTCTCTGGTCTCTGGTCCCTGGTCCCTGGTCCCTTGCAAGTGTCATGTCACAACGCACTCGGTTTGCTTGTCAATTTCGCAGCTGGGCGTGGCTGTGCATGGGCACGAGCCTGACTTGAGCCCCAGTGCCAGGCATTAGCATGTAAAAGGCAAACTTTTAAAGGAGAGCAGAAAAACAACCAAAAAAAAAGGGAAAACACAACATTGCAGCGCAGGACAATCAGGCAGACAGACGAACAAACGGACAGACAGACAGGCAGGCAGGCAGACGGAGCAGGCACAGACGACGGCGTTCGCTCGAGCAGCCCTGGCCTTGCCACCCCCTCTGCCGCTGCCAGGCAGCTATACGCCCTGACAGGCGTCCATGATTAATGGTTGTCAATGGCATATCCTTGTTGTTGTTGTTGTTATCCTGGTTGTTGTTGTACTCGTATCCTGAAGTCGGCTGCATATAAAAAGTAATTTTGTTATTTTAAGAAAACGCTCTCAGCTCTCAGAGCTCAAGGCTCTGTGCCAGCATTTCCATCTGCCCTCTTTCCTGTTTTTCATTGTGGGAGCGCAAGGAAATTGATTCGGCGTCGCATGCGGCGCACTTTTTTTCCAGATCGTTGCCACAGGAATTCCCCAACTGGTTTTGCCAGTCGCGCAATTTCGCAACCTTTAGCACCCTGCCAAGAGTCGCCTCCATCTGTGACCCACTCTCCGTGTCACCCACCCACAACTCAGTCCATATTCTTACTCTTTCTCTTTCTCTCTCTCTCTCTCTCTCTCTCTCTCTCTCTCTGTGTGTGTTTGTGTGCGTGACAGTGTGGCTGTAAAACAGTGTGGCAGTGTGTGAGGCCTTATGCGTGGCACGTAGACTGCGGGTGCACCCACTTAACATGATAAGCGACAAGACACCTAACATGTTCAACACGACACCTTCACGACAGCAGGGGGCGTGGCAGTGCCTGGCGATTGCCCCTATATATGTGGGTGTGTGTGGATGTTTGTGTGTGTGATATAACCGCTACAAGACTGTCAAACTGTAGAGCGCCTGCAGCAGCAGCACCAGAACCAGCATCTCTATGTACATGCATATATGCGGGTGTTTGTATGTGTGTGTGTGTGTGTGTGTATGTGTGTGTGTGTGTGTGTGTGCGTCTTCTGCACACCCATTTCTAAGGCCAGATGCTGACTTGCGGCTGGTTTAGCTACGCCTTGTGTCTTTGGCGTTTTGGTTTTTGTGGCTGCTGCGTCTTCAACGTCAGCTCCATCTGCTCATCGCAGCATCTGCAACTTCATCGCCATCTCCACCTCCGTCTCAATCTCCTTCTGGCTGCTGGATGCTGGCTTTGTCTGCCGCAATATTAAGCAAGTGCGTATACGTGTGTGGCATAAGTTCCAGCGACATTTACACTCAATTTCGACAGCTCAACCCGCTGCAAGTCGCAACACTCAAGGCGCCAGGACAATCCTTCTCTCTCCATCTCTCCATCTCTCTATCTATCTTTCTTTTCCTCCTCCTCTGTCACTCATTTTCTCTCTCTCTCTCTCTCTCTCTCTCTCTCTTGTCAATATTTTACAGCACTCAGAGCATCAGAGAACCACTCAGAAGCCAAAGAACTCAGTGCTCAAAGCTATGGGCTATCCAATATGCGGTGTTATTTTGTGGAGCCTGCTATATTTGTAAAACAGGATATAGCTTAATAGTGGTAGTTATTTAACTGACATTATTTTTCATTATTAATGTCATAAATTTTTTTTTAAATTTTATTAAAAGCTTATTTTGAAAAATTGTAATTTTTCTTTGAATTTCAAAATAACACTTCTTATTGGGAAACCCACAACTTTATTTTCGCACTCAATTTGAGAGCTTGTTCCATTGATTACTATTACTTTAACGCTAATTGAGCGCATACATATATGTCTCATTTATAATAATAATATATAGATTTTTGTGTTATCTTTGAGTCTGAAATATGGCAACAGTATAAACAACAACAAAAAAAAAATTGTAATAATAATAAAAATTGTAAGCTGCTTAAATCATTTGAGGCATAAACAATATGCAACGTGTATGAAGCCGTAGCTCTTTGCCATATGTCTGCATATACGAACGAGGGTTGGCACAGAAGTAGCCAAGATATTGAGGAAACTTGCAGCCTTATTAAGATTAGTTTAGTTAGTATCTGAAAAAACTAAAGAACATCGAATGTTTTAGTCTAAATTATTACAGCACACACTTCCACTTCGAATCTCTTACAAACCGATTAAATTCGTGTAGAATCTGCCCTATTTATTAATCGTAACTGAAGCTATTAAAGTTACACCATCTAATTATTGTTTTGCTTTCTGGAATAATTACAGTTGAGGTAACCCTCGCACCTTATCAATAGTACACACGCAGACATGCGTAAAGTTTATATAGTTAGTGTCAGGCGGAGATTAATGTTGATTGCATGGATTGCTTTGGGTACTTAATCAATAATGTTATTTATATGCATGTTGCCACACGTTGCACTTAGATCAACAAATTGCTTTATGTTTTTTCTTCTATATATACAATATATCATTTGGTTTAAATTCTGCTTTGGTTTGCCGTAAATTGCTCAATTGATGATACTGATACGCATTTCATTTGATATGCATATGTTGCATATTCAAACAATTTCTGCGTAAATTTATCGAATACATTCGATTCTCTTAGTATCAAAGAGAATTATATTTTCTATCGTTGATTATTACAATTTTAGGTGTTTTAACTGTTTTTGTGAAATCAAAAGTTTCTAAGCTTCCACACGGATTGAGAGAGAGGGAGAAATTGGGGGAGAGAAAAAGAGAGTGAGAGCAAGAGAAAGAGGCAGAGAGAGTATGCTTAGGTGGGGTATATATGGTGCTCTTCCATACTCAATAAATTCTTCATTAGAACTTACAATCGAAACTCATTTCACTGCGCTTTGAACAATCATTTAGATTGCAAATTTATACAAAAATGTCTAAGCTACAGGGTATTACTAAGTCGCTATAGCTGCGGAATCGTTAATTCAACATGAAGAGTTGGCAACTTCAACATCAAACGATTTGCCAGCTTTTAAGCCGCTTTACTCGTGTCCATGACAACAGTAAGATTCTCGATTTGATTTTGTTTCTCATGCTTAAACTTAAGATACAAATTTAAGTTGAAAAATATTGTCATATGAACAAATTAATTGATGTATTTTTGTGTGGAATATATTCAATTATATTCAATTTCATTGATATACAATATTTTCTTATATACATATATATGCGAGAGTCCAGAGAATAAAGCACACTGATTGCATTTCCATTGAGTAATTGGACAAAAGATGCAAGAAAACGTCAAATGAATGCATAACAAATACACTCACAAATACTCACACACACTCACGAACTTTACAACACCACAGCAAGCTTTGTCACTCGACTCGAATGCGGTTCTAATGGCTAAACAATAAATGAAATCCTAGACAATTGTTCTTCTGTCTACTTATTCCATTCTACTTTCTACTTTCTACTTTCTACATTCTACTCTCTACTTGCCACTTGCCACCTTTTAATTGTTATTCGAAGATATTCCATTGTCTGATTACCGTTCGTCTGATTGCCTTTTGTGGCGCCATAAATTTCCTTGCTCCAATATGAGGCATGCGGCATTTGCTCGGTCAACCGCAGGCAGCTTTGGAATTATATGCAACATATGCGCAACTGTTGCTACAGTTTTTCGTGTATTTAAAGGCACAACAGTGTTGCCACAGTGCTTAAATTTCCAAATAAGAACAACAGCAACATCACAAGCTCTATGCCATAAGAGTGCATACGAGTCGTGTGTGCTTTCACTATATTGTTTAAAAGAATTCTTTATCTGATCTATATTATATTATGTCGTTGCTAATCTATTTCTCTTCTTCTACTTTACCCTATTTTTTAAATTTATTTTATAGTTGCTGTTTTTGAATATTTGTTTTGTTTTATTTTATTATATATATATTTATTTATAATGGTATTTATAGTATAAACCATTACTTTTCATTGATATTTTATCGATATCAGTATACTGTCACGGAAATACCATACTGAGCCGGAAATACCTAATGTACGGCCCTGACACTAGTATATTATTTAATTATATATTTTTTTAATATGTATACATTGAATCGTTCTTTACACATTTGCCTTAAAAAACCCCTTCTAGCCCATTCTGTAAATTTCAGTTAAAATCCTATTTCATACTACAATTGCCGGTTTTGGAGCTACTTTGAGATCTACCTTAAAAAAATTGTATTATGCACGTTGCAATCAATATACCCCGTTTGGCATATTGGGACTGTTCGAATTGAAAACCGTTTTTTTTATATTGAATTTCTTTTGGTCATTTTTGTGACATGTTGTATGTGTGTTGCCTTAAACGTTGCAAATTGCATTAGGCGGCTCACGATTTCTCTCTCTCTCTCTCTCTCTCTTTCTCTTTCTATCTATCTCTCTCTCTCTCTCTCTCTCTCTCTCTCTCTCTTTCTGTGTGTAACTGGTTTTGGTGTGCAGCCAATGACTCGGAATGAACACCTTTAAGC
>JBANCZ010003368.1:5000-12810 GCA_037040025.1 Sphaerogastrella javana | reverse complement strand
GCAATCAGCGAGCCTGATCTTGCCACGGCACCCCTTACAGCCGTTCCCGTGGCGCCTTCGATTAATGATATCACTCCAAGTGATACATACAAAGCCAGCAAGGCCTTTCAAACAATAACAATAAAGCCACCCTGGGCACTGGCTGCGGGAACTGGGCCTGTGCGCGCAGTCGGGCAATGCCTGATAAAGATATTTCAATTTATAACACCATTAATATTATTATTATTATTACTATTATTATTATTATTACTATTATTATTATTATTATGATTTTTATTATCAACGCCAGGCGCTCACTCACTCGACCGTGCAGAATTTGTGAAGCAATTAAATAGTTGCTGGCAATTTTGTTGCTCACAAACGCATTTAACGCTTCAGTGGCACTGTTGTGCAGCAGGAGAAGCTCGACGAGAAGGATGAGGATCTGCTGCCTGTCCAGCTGGAAAATCCTGGCAGCCAAAAAAAGCTCCCGCTTGAGCTGTATGCTAAGTATCTCAAACTTGAGGCAGCTGCAGTCAGCATCACTCGGACATCTTACAGCAGACATTGCATTATGCTACAGCTTGCCCTTTGCCACTTGCCCCCTACCCCTCATCACTGACCCCATGCCACCATCCCCTTGCCGCTTGCTATTTGCCTGCCTCAACAGTCTCTGTGTGAACCTGGCCCAAAGCTCAGAAGATTTAATTCACAACGCTGAGTGCACATTTCATTATCTACTAAATTTTATTTCTATTGTTATTATAAAAGCAATTACTATTATTATTATTCCATTTTTATTATGATTATTATTATATTTTTCATTATTTGTGATAATGCTAGTATTACCATTTTCATTATTATTATCATTATTATTATTAATATCAGCATTATTATTTTGGTTATTATTATAACTATTGATATTACATTATTATAATTATTTTTATAATTGTTGTAATCATTATAATTATTATTATTATTATTATTATTATTATAATTATTATTATTATTATTAATATTATTATTGTTATTATTATTATTATTATAGTGATTATTATTATTATTATTATTATTGTTATTATTATTATTATTATTGTTATTATTATTAATATTATTATTCTTATTATTATTATTATTATTATTATTATTATTATTATTATTATTATTAATATTATTATTAATGTTATTATTATTATTATTTTTGTTATTATTTTTTTTAATATTATAATTATTATAACATCATAATTTTGATATTTCTTATTATTACAATTGTAATTCCTTTAGTTTTATCATTTTGATTTATTTTGTTATTATTTTGTTATTATTGCTGTTATTATTATTTATTTCTTCTATTTTCTTGATGAATTTTCAACAGTTCCCAGGCTTTTTGCTCTTAAGCGGAAGCTTTAAAAATTTTTAACATCAATTGCAGCTTTAAAACGCTTTGACTTTCTCATTTTGTGTCTGTGTGTGTGTGTGTGTGTGTGTGTGTTGGTGCTGTGTTGCTTTGGTGGCACTGTGGCACTGTGGGTTCACGCATGTTGTTGTTGTTGTTGTTGTTTGTATCTGCATAGCAATTAATAATAATTGGCCTTAAAAACCCCTTTTTCACTCTATGTCAAATGTGCGAGTGGCCACGCAGTATACCATATCTATATGTATGTTTTTATATAGATTTATATATATGTATGTGTGAGCGCGTGCGTGTGTGTGTGTGTGTGTGTGTGTGTGTGTGTGTGTGCGTGCAACAACAGCAACAACAACTGGGGTCAACATTGGCTGCCATTGGGGGCACTGAAGTTGGCGCTGCAGCGACGGCTATTTGCAAATATTTACAACATCCGCAAACAAAACGAAGCATATAGTATATACTAAATATACTATATATATATTAGTATATACACATACGTATACACCCACGCATATGGCTTTATATAGACCCTCACACACACACACACACACACAAACACTCGTATGTGACTTTTGCGCGCTTTGGCAAATAAAAGTTCTGAAATGCGATTATCTTGATGAATTGGAATTTGAATTTTAATTCTCTGCTTGTTGACCAACAAAAACAGACTCCGCACAGCAGCAACAGCAACAACATCAGCAATAACAGCAACAACAGGAACAACAGCAACAACAGCAACAACAGCAACAGCAGCAACAACAGCAACAACAACAACAACAGCAACATTAGCAACAAATACAGCATTTAAAACAAATATAGCCATAGCTCCAGTTACAGCTATATAAAGCCGTAGTTTTAGTCATAGCCGCAGCCATAGCCATAGCTATATAGCCACAGCTATAGCTATAGCTATAGATAGTACATGTGTTGTGTTAGTTAGTGTAAGCAGCAGCGACACACAGTTTTTCTCTCATTTTTCCCATTTTCACAATTTGCTGCACGCCCAGTCAACTGCCTCCCCGCCCACTTATTTGTTTTTGACCAACTTGACACATCATGTAGTTGCATGTACTGCGCTCTCACTTGTTTACCAAACGCAACAAAAACAAACACAACACAGATGGGGGAAAAAATCGTGCATTTACCAACACTGGACACAAATGCAGCAGCATTTCAAGTGCATCGAATGTGATTCGTTGGATCGGCAGCAACAGCAGCTGGAAAATCAACGAAATTTGAAACTGTGACTAAAATTAGTATTAGTTTTTATAGATTGAGCTGCAGCCTTAGCCTTAGTATCTGTTTCAGCTTTAGTATCAGTTTCAAGCATCAAAATTTTAGCTGCAGTTCAAGATCAAGTTGTTCTTTCGCATGCAAATGCAACAAATGACTAATATTTTAAAGGCTGAACTAAATTAAACAGTGAAATTTTTCCAATAAAGTAACGACACAAAGAAGAGAGGCGGAAAGATTCGAAAAGAGAGCTGATGAAGTGGGGGGAAAAAGATAAAAGGGATTAAAAACAACCTTAGGCTCTGGAGCACACAGAGATATGTACAAACGAATTGTGAATTGTGTTTGTTGTGTCAAAATATGTCCGAACCAAGGTCTAAAAAAGTTTTAAATTTAATTAAAATAATAACAAAATACATAATGTATTATATTATTAACGAGATTTTAAAAAGTTTTCTTAAACTGGTGTTTATAGATTTTCTTTATAATAAGTATTTCATAAACAACTATGCTTTGATCCAATCAAAAAAGAAAACAATAATCATATTTTTAATAAGTATCTTAAACTAAGCAGATATACATCTTACATTCTGATCTATATATGATACAATTTTAGGAATTATTACACACCCGAAATCTATAGACAACTGTCATACAAACATTGCCAAATCATATGAAGGCTGCTGAAAGAGTATAGCATATTCGTTGTGTCGTATATGATTTGGATTAATTTAGATAGTTTCATTCTTTTTTTTATTTTTGTATACCTGCTGGTAATTGTACAACTGTCGCGGACAGAGCCGTAGGTGTAACTAGATATAAAACTGTCTGTCTAACTCTGTCCTGTACCCTCTAACTCTCTCGCTGGCTCCCACTCCATATAGTTCTATTACGCTCAGTCTATTTGCATTTGTATGTGTAGCTGTAGCTCTAGTTGTATCTGTATCTGTATCTGTGGCTGTGGCTGGTTCTGTAAATGTATCTGTATCTGTGTCACAGGCAATTCTCGAAAGCATAAAAGTCAAATTTGTCGCATGGCCCACGGAGACGGCAGCAGCCCGTTTTGTATTTCCCCGAGCAGCCTCTGGCTGTAGCCGTAATGTTAGCGGACCCTCTCTCTATACATATATATGTATGTGTGTGTGTGTGTGTGTAGAGAGGTGTGTGGTGCGTCAGTTGAGGCGGTGGGGCAGGTAATTGGCTTTTGGTATACGCATATAGCATAGAAGTCGGGCATATGGTTGACATTTCAGATACGCACTGCGAGTACCGTACACACGGCGTGTGCACATGTTACGGTTAGGGTTACGGTTACGTTTACGTTCACGTTAACGGTTACGGTTACAGTTACGGCTACGCATGCCCCATGACAACCCCAGGTCCATAGAATCGGAGACCAAAACCCAACCGTAGCGTACGGTACCGTACCGTAAACCCCAGCGTACCTGAAATGCTCAAGGCAAACAAACAGC
Organism: Sphaerogastrella javana; assembly: GCA_037040025.1. Lineage (NCBI taxonomy): Eukaryota > Metazoa > Arthropoda > Insecta > Diptera > Drosophilidae > Sphaerogastrella > Sphaerogastrella javana. Next base: position 8,715 of record JBANCZ010003368.1, on the reverse strand, counting down.
GACAGAACAAAGCAAAGCGGCACAGCAACCGAAGAGAGCGGGGCTCAAAGAGGCCCTCAGACTGGGCCTCAGAGTGGGGTTCAGAGTGGGCTTCAGAGTGGGTCTCAGAGTGGGGCTAAGAGTGGAGCGTTTGTGGTGCATTGGCAACAGATGTTTAGGGGACGCATCGAATAGATATATATACATATAATATATATATAGACATGTACGCACTTGCCTTTAATGGAATGTCCACTTGAACCAGATACAACCAGAGTCAGCAGTTATACATACCCTTACGCATCGCGTGTGTGCGTTTGTGTACAAAAAGGGTGCTGCCACAACCAACATACTAATGAACTCAACCAACACAATCCCTACCTTTTCCCTTTCTCACGCTCTGTCTCTCTCAGCTCACACAGTTGTGCTGGTGCTGCCTCGAGTATTTGCAACTCATTTGCACCACAGCAACCCAGTGCCCCACTGCAACAGTGGAACACTTCACATATTTAGGGGAGTTACACCAATATATGTGCAATTTATGCATGCAATCGCTGCTAAGCATTCGAGTACGAGAAGAATTTAATCGAAATTCTGCTGAGGTGGCATAGAACTACAATATTATCTGTGGGATATGCAATCTCAAATTTGCTCTAGAAAAAATATTCAATATTATGTCAAAGAATAAAGATAGTCACTAAAACATTGGCAAATTATAATACACACTACTGAAACGGACATCAATAAACTTACTACAGCTTAAATGCTAGAAAATTCCAACACTTTCCAAAGTATTTATAAAACATTATTTTTAAGCCATTATTCTCTAAAATGTACCGGGAAAAGTACTGTGACTGGGTTACAATACACACATTTTCCATTTCATAATCCACATTTAATTTGTCGCCTTCAAAGTAGTCCCCATTATAGGCAATACACATATGCCAGCGATTCTGAAAGTTTTCGAAACGTTTCTTATAGGCGTTTTCCGAAAAAAAACTTTCAACTCCCGTGACGAATTTGGTTTGATGTCTTAAATGGTACTAAAACGGCAACTTGAGTTGAGGAAACGAAAGGAGGTAGCACGTGGCCTAATCTGGCGAATACGGAGCTTGTTCGATCTGTCCCTGTGGCACAAATTCATGATGCACTAAACCATATCAAAGATTAATCCAGAAGGTGAATATATATAAATGAAGCAATAGGACGATCTTAATTAAAAAAATCACAGCATTTTTTTAAAAATTGAAATTAACTATGAAATTTAGAATCTGTCTCAGTGACAGAGATTGATGAACTTGTAGTCATGTTGTGTATATCTACTTATGTAAATTGAAATTGGTACCTGTTTGTTAATCTTTGCTGTTCGATTGAAATAAATGAATTCAATTAATGGCATCTTAGGTTACAGAGTGTAGTCGAGTCGAGTGTGCTTGTGATGGTGCGTGTGCGTGTCCGTTTAAAGTGAGCTTAAAGTCGATTGTAAAGCAATTAGAAGTTTTAATTTCATTTCCTGCTCCAGCGGCAGCGACAGTCGACTGTCAGCCAGGCATAATTACCACCGAGTATCCTTATGCTCGCCAGCCACAAAGAGGCAAAAAAACGGATGCGCAGGGCGCCGTCCTTTAACAGTATTTCCTTCTAAGTTTTCTTTTTTGCTTCCTCTTTTTTTTTGTTTTGGCACTGTGTTAGGGAATTCGTGAGGGTTTTTCAATCAATTTGTGTGTGTGGCTCATTACGGGCATGTTTTCATCAGGGCAGCTAACAGCTCGTGTCCAGCTATGCTGCCACCCACTCATCACCTCACCCACTTACCCCCTCACCCACTTACCCCCTCACCCACTCACGCACTCACTCTGAGGTTCAGCTACTGCCTCTTTCTCTGTCTTTGTCGCGCTGCTGCCTAATGACATACACAGGCGCTGATGTCAACGGAGTCTTCTCCCTCTCTCTCCCTCTCTCTCTCTATCTCTCTCTCTCTCTCTTTATCTCTCTCTCTCTCTTTCTCTCAGTATGTCTAAGCTGATGACCGTCGGTTGTCCACTTGCCAAATTATTTATTGTATACTTTTTACAACTCTGGATCGCTGCCCCAGGCTGGAATCGACCTCTTGCATGGAGCGGGCATGAAGGATATGGCAAAAGAGGGGCGCGGCGTTGGGTGCAGTTGGGGAATGGTAGGGGCGACGCTCTAATAGGATTCACTTTGTTTATGTGCATGCTAATTAGAGGCAAAAACACATTTTTGCTGCCTTTGGTTAATTGATGAAGTGAAAAAGCTGCCTGGCTTCCGCACCGCACAACGGCAACAAACAAGCACTAAAACAAAGATAGCCAAAGGGAGCAACAGAGGGAAAGAGAGAGAGGAAGAGAGGGAAAGACAGTGAGCAAAAAAAGAGCAAATAAAATACTAAAAATACGCAGAGGCAACGGCAAAGGCAAAGGCAGCCCTGGTAGTAAAAGTTATCGGGCAAATGACACTCCCAGTTTCAGCTTCACTTTGCGTTTGAGTTTCAGTTTCAGTTTTCAGAGCCCACCTCCCCCCTCCCATCAAACACCCCCATCCTGCCTTACCCACTACCCCACCACCGTACCAACCCTGCAGCCCTGCCTACCATTCATTCCCTCTTTCTCTCTCTCTCTCTCTCTTTCAGTCGCTCGTTCGCCTTATTTTGGAGTATGCAAATGAGCTGGAGCCGGCAACAATGATAAATATCGTTTTAAATGACAAACAGGCAAAGATGTGCCAGGGCAATAATAAACCTGCAAAATTAATTGCTTTTAACCGCAAGGCGGGCAACCGGCCAAAATGCTACCCTCTCTCTCTCTCTCTCTCTCTCTCTCTCTCTCTATCTTTCTGTAAGTGTGTGTGTGGCGCCAGGGCTACAGCTACAGCTACGCATCGAAGTCAACAAAACAGCCCAACAAAAAAAAAATGAACACAATTTTAAGTATATTTGAAAAAAATATTAAATACATTTCAAAAACAAGTCAAATTTTGTATACTCTAACCAAAATTCAAACTAATTTTATGTACGACGGAGAAAAATTGGGAAAACAGTGAAAAGAAGAGAAAAAATTCCATCCGATAGGGAGAGTGAAAAGTAAATAAAGAACTAAGAAGATCAATAGAAGTCTATATCTTTGACTGTAACTATACTATAATATTATTCTCAATAGGATTAAAGATTTTAACCAAAAAGGAGGAGAAAGAATGAGAGAGAGAGAGAGAGAGGTTGAGAAGAAGAAGATAAGATTGTGAAAGAGTAAAAAAAGAAGAGAAAAATATTTAATGTAAAGTAGAGAATAGTGTAGAAAAAAACAAGCCTAAGACTATGACTATGACTATACTATAATATTACTCTTATTATGATCAAAGATAATAGAACATGAGGCAAAAGAAGGAAAGACAGACAGAAAGAGAGACAGACCGACAGAAAGTAAACAACAAACTCAGGACAGAACGACCTACCAGGACAAATGGCACAGACTGCGTAAGGTAGAACAATAGTAAGACTAAGTGATAATTCAAGCTTATATTCGATCGTAAACATTTTAATTATTATTTTTTATTACAGTTTAATCTACGTTATTAAATATTATATATAAGTAGAAATACTTTTAAAATTTCTTTTAAATTCCATGAAGAAGACGTAAACGAATCCTGGGAGAGATCAGCAATCATCAAATCGAAAAATCTATCCAGGAATTGGGACTGTGGCTTGTGCTTTCAACAC
>JBANCZ010003367.1:0-12812 GCA_037040025.1 Sphaerogastrella javana | reverse complement strand
CTCTCTGTGTGTGTGTGTGTGTATGTGAGTGTGTGTAATTCGGCAAGTAATCCATAGTATTATTATGCTATTACAATTGCAATTGCAATTGCAGTTTTGCAATTCCATGTTTAATATTTGAAGCAAATGCATTTGTTTGTTGTGGAAATATGGAAAGATGTAGATATTTTGAAAATGTTAAGTGCACATAATCCCTGACGATATTTACTTTAAATTAAAATGCCAACAGTAGATATAAACATATAATACATATATACATCCATATATATATATATATATATGTATAACCATAAGATATTTATGCATTTATAAAAACCGACATGCACTTTATCGTATAAACACAGACAAACAGAAAGACAGACAGATAGACTATGTAGACAATGTAGTTTTCTTTGCTTTTGCTGGAAATTAATTTCCTAAGAGTTAAGAGTAAAAGGCAAACACACACACAGTAAGACAGAAAGACAGATAGACAGACAGACATATAGGCAGACACACAGAGAGTAAGAGATAGGATAGGAAAATGCATGCATCTGTTCTCCTTCGGTATTCTGTGCTCTTCTACAACTTAACGCAATTTGAATTGATAAAGTAAATTTCAATTTTAAAAGTAAACAATTTTCCATACAAATTGCGCAAAATTTAGAGTATGCTCGAAGCAATTTTTGCCAAAAATGTAGACATAAACACTCCCACAGATGGACAATGTTGTATTATGCAGGATATGCTCGTTTAGATAGTAAATATTTTAGTCGGGGTTAGCTTTATGCATGAAATAATAAAGCATTTGTTATTCTTCAGAGATTATTTAGTTATTGCTGCAAACAAGTGGTAATAGATTCTTTAACAATATAGTATTGTATTTCTTTTAATTAATATGTTTGAAGTAACATTTTTAACAAGCTATCAAGCGTATGACAATGTTTTATAATATTATTATTATAAGTATTATTTACATTTAACTAAATGTAAATATTAAAGCAAAGTTTTAAAGTATTATTTACATAATTTTCCAAATTATATATAAGCTAATTTTTAAAGTATTATTTACACTAAAATATATAGAATTTTTTACATCATTTTTACAGTTGTAAAAAGTCCAAATTTTATAGTAATACTTACATAATTTGCTGTTATATAAGCTTAGTTTTAAAGTATTATTTTCATGAAACTAAGGTATATTTAAATTAAAATTGTAATCGAATCTAATCGATATTTTTCAGGTACATTGAATAAACATTGAATAAAAACTGTTGGAATGTATTCAATAAATTAAAGAACTCCAAAATATTCAAAGATTGTTCTTTGTTATTTTTTTAAAGACAAATTTGTAACAATGAAACTTTATAATTAGATGCCGCATTGATGTTACCCCAAGAAATTCCATTGTTTCCCCAAAGAAACTGTTGCACTCACACATGTGAAGAATTTTGAAAGCACCATTCCATGTTACACTCTTCCTAGTATTCAGTCTCCCGTTTCTCCAAAAGGAAGCAGCGTGTGCATAAAAAACTTTTTCATGCTGTAAGCATGGAAAATATTTAAAAGAAAAGTTTTAGCATCAATGCGAAGGGTGTGCAAGGGGTGTGAAAATGGAAGGGAAAGCATAAATAAACACTCCAAGTACAGCTGATGAAGTCGAAGTAGTGTGAAAGTGAGGACTCAGCGGAGCTTTCAAGCTGTAATTGTGCAACAAATAATTGAAAATTGCGAAATTCTGAATAATTACACACACACATGTACATATGTACGAAGTGTGTGTATGTGTGTATGTGTCTATGTATGTGTACATTATTATTATTTACTCCTTTTTTTTTTTGTTGAGCTGTTCATAAAAATTGCAACATTAAGAGTGTGAATATAATTTTTAATGAGCACTCACACGGCTGAGCATATAGTTTATAGTAGGTATATATGGCTATGTATATGTATGTGCGTATGTACATACACAAAGCTTGATGAAAAATTACTTTCGTTTTAATTAGGAGCTGTGGCAAAGTGAAATGCCAGAGAGATGGAGAGAGAGAGAGAGGGAGTGGAGGAAGGTAGAGTGAGGGCGTAAAAAGATGAAAAATTAAATTAAAAACACTTTGGTGCATTTAAGCAAATAAAGAGCGACGGTCACGTAGCCTCCCTGTAGTGACACACACATACACACACACACCTGGCTGCGCTTTGAGGTTATGTAGGAAAAATGCATGCGGTTTTAAACACATGACACGGAACGCAACGGAGTTTTATTTTTTAATTAAGCTGTTTACATTTTCTCGCCATGTCCTCACCTTGCTGCGCCCAAAAGCGAAAGACAGAGAGAGAGAGAGAGAGTGAGAGAAAAAGAGGAAAAGAGAGAGAGAGAGACAGAGAGAGATAGTGAGATATTATAAATGTTGCTTGCTGTTTTGCTCTGCTGACCCAAGAAAACGCTAGTGGCTCCTCACGCTAACATAAGGCGACTTTGGCCCTCACCCGACGACCCACGTTGGCTTCATTGTGGGTCAAGTGAGCTGCGGCTGCCTTTGGTTCTTGTTCTGCTTCCCCATCTGCTTTTGGTTCTGGGTCTGGTTTTCTGCCTTCACCTGTCGCCGGCACAATTAAAAATTATGTAAGAATTTCACTCGGCTTGACATTTGCCACATGAAAACAAAATTAGATAAATAAATGCACAGACGACATGGTGTACGTACAACTTGCATCTAACTAGATTTCGAAGACCTCTAAGAAAAAAGCTAGATTTAAAAAATGGTACCAAAAATACTTAACAAATTGCCGCGAATGAAGTAAAGTATATAAAAACTAGTTTGTCCTAACTTTCTGTACGTTTTAAACAATATTCACCCAACATCCCTGTTTTTCCCTTTTTGAAAATAGTTGGCATCACTGCTTGTAACGGACAACATTTATTCTTATTCGACTCTTTCTCTCTTCGTGTTGATCTAATAGCTAACCGTTCTTCTGAAGCAGTGTTGAACAATGCCAATTCAAGTCAGCCTACTCAACACTATGGCAGTGCATTTCCCAAACTATGTTATCGATTACTATCGGATGTTAATGAACCAATAAAACATATTTAAATTAAGCTGTAAACGGATTACCGGTCAACCCCGTAAAATAAACTAAAAAAAAAAAACAAAGCTAAATAAAAAAAAATTAAAACAATTAAAAAGTTTTTACTAGCAGCTCAGTTTGGTTATTTTCAAACAATTTGATTAATTTACTGCCATTAGTTGAACAACCGAATACCTAATTTAAGCGCAATGCCAAAGAATTGGATGTTGCGTCCTTTGGCAAAAAAAAAAAAAATTAATTAAATTGAGCAGCAAAGTCAATTAATTTCAACATTTTTGGTTAATTAAAGCCATTGAAATATTTATGCGTATGGCAAAGGCATGTAAATTGTACCGTCCATCGGCACATAATGCAATTAATTAAAATACTTTTTTTGTTTTTATTTTTTTATTTTACCCACAAACACCCTGCAGCTATGAATGTGAACTTTTGAATGAAATGAAACCGAATAAGAACACATGAAAGAGTGTGATTATTACACCCAACTTTAGGGTATTTATATAGTCATGTATTGCCCAAGGGTAGAGCATTTCGAATTGATGGCATAGCCTGGTCCCAGGTGAGAGATGGCATTAAAAATGAAACAAGCGCAGCGTAAAAACATGTTATTTAATTACATGGCCATAGAATATCGATGGAAATTGTTTTTCCACTTCACCTGATCCAACACAGCAAATGCCGTTTGTACACTGCAATTTAGTATTTATTTTTTTTTTTTATATTTTTTTCAAGAAGAGTGACTGGTTTTAGAGTTTCCTACAATTGCATTTACTGCCCCATCTTGCTAAAATAGAACAATGTTACGCCCAATTGAATCGCATAATGCAATTTGCCGGCAATTGACTATGGATTGACAATAACCACCGAGAAGCCAAAAGATTGTTACCACTTTATTAGCAGCACTTGCCACTTTAGCTGGCCAATTGCATTTAGAGATGAGTTTCAATATGAATTACATTTTCTATTTCATATTTATTATTGCTATCAAATCAATTTCATTTTTAAATTGATATAATCATCTTAATTTAATTTTGATTTTTACTTTTACCTATCTAATCGAAACATTGGTATTTTTTTATCGATAGTTTGTCAATTTCCGTGCCTTACGATATTTATAAACTTTACGATAGAATTTTTACACTTTTAATCAATTGATTTTGCTGAGGATTAAAACAATTGTATTTTCTTATCGATAGTTTGTTGTCTCTATAAGTAAGTTCATCTCTAAGTTTCAATTCTTCCATTGATGTTCAATCTATTGACATCATGGTTAAATTTCAATTCCCGCGCCTTATTCCATTGATCTTCTTTAATATTATTTCTACACTTTCAATTCATTCACTTTACAGCGAATTACAACAATGGAAATGTCTTATCGATAGTTTGTCATTTCTATGAGTGAGTTCATCACTAAATTTCAATTTCCGCGAGACGCGCCATTGGATGATCATTTTCAATAGTATTTCTACACTTTCAATCCATTGATTTTACTGCCATTGACACCAGCACTGGAGTGTCCGTCCTAATTGAAGGCTCATGCATGAGCATCAGTTCGGCATGCGTGCAATGTGTGCATTGATAGAAGGAGTCGTAGATGGAAGAGAAAAACTTGATTAGTGCCGCATGCAACAAAGAAGTGGTTCTGCCAGTGGCATGTGGCAACCTCAACATCAACGGCAACCAAAGCCAACAACGTAGCATGAACGGACGAAATTCAATGCTTTGTGCACAAATTAGCTGGCGAAAGGAAAACAAAAGCCCCTAAAAGTCCAGCGTTCAAATGCAAATACCAACAGAGACAGACAACCGGACAGTCGGACAGACAGACGGCACACAAACACACACAGATAAATGCACAGTTGAAGCCAATGTTGCAGCAGCAGCATGAGGCATGAGGCACACAGAGCAGACAGCATGACAGACATCGATGCCGCATCGCTGCCCTTCAACAGAAGCAAAATGCCAGCGTCACATTAGCAGCTCTTCTGGTCATTACTACTCTTTTTCCTTTTTTTTTCATTATTGTATTCCTCCTATTCATTGTGAATACTCATGTGGCTGCCACATGCAACAACTGTGCAGACCCCACGTGCTTTTTTCAAGCAATCGCGCGCGTGTCTTTTGCGGCCTTTTGACGCGTTTTCCGAACAATAAAATCGCCTTTTCAATTGTTCCTGCTGCTGTGACTTGGCTAACAGCCGCTACCAATGGCTCGTCACGTCTTTGTCATATGCATTTAAGCTAAAACCCAACAAACAAACACAGAGAGAGAGAGAGAGAGAGAGAGAGAGAGAATGAGAGAGAGACAAACATGCATACTAATCCTCTGCTTTCTAAACAATTTCCAGCTGCCATTTGAGGCTTAAAGGCAAGAACTCTTTGACGTTGAATTTGGCTAGAATTCAAACGAAGGATAGTCATGTTTCTGAGCTTTGGCCATCGAAAGGATATTATCAAAATGTTTACTGAGTATTTTGCACATTTCGAACTCTATCAATATTTTAAAACTGTTTATTTTATCAATTTATAAAACAACATTGTTATACTTTTGCCTTGCCAATGGAGTAAACTTTATAATCCACAAAGCTTAACAAGATTTCAGGATGAACTCGTAAAATAGAGGAGAAAATTCAATTGGAATCGCAAACGAGCCAACTTACGATGTGTGAGCCATCGAACTATCTAAGTTTTGGACATTTCGAGGATGTTTGGATGCTTGGGTATTTCGGTATTATCTTTGAAATCAACTTTTGATGGTTTTGGGCATATGCCAAGTTTTCTCGCGCGCATCAATGCAAATCGATCATCAAATTTAACGAGACATTGCGCTCGTTGGTAAGTGCCCGGAATGGCATAAAATTCTTGAGCGCGTGGAAACTAATTAAGTACATAAAATGAAGATTAACGGCTTTCAAAGTGCCGTAAAATCCAAATCCAAACACAGAGCAACAATTAGCCAGAGGAGGCCACATCCCTAGGAGTGGGAAATGAATGGATGGATGGATGGAAGATGTGCTCAAAAGACCGAATAAATGCAATGGAATGCGAATATGTTGTCAGCCATAAAAACAAAACGAGAATAGGAATGAGAATTTGCGAATGAGAATGAGACTGCGACTGCGACTGAGTATCAAACTGAATCAAGCTGAAGCTCAAACTGTAGCTAAAGTACAGGCGGCCTTTTAGCAATGAAAACCAATGCAAAGTCGTTAAAAGTGAACGAAAGTTGCTGGGGGAAATGTCAGGGAAATCAGTTCAAATCAACAGGATGTCGCTAAAGAATGAATACGCTTCCAAAAGACAAGATTTAGTTTAGATCAGGGAATGGAATCAAAACGGTAAAACCGAAATCCTTAACCGATATTTCAATTTTTCAAAGGTCGAAACCGGTACCTAAACGTTGTTTTTATTCGGTTTCAATACATATAGTACAGATTTTGTATTGTTTAACTTGAAACTTACACTTTTTAAAAATTGTCTGTCATATATTTTATTTAGAACGACAATTTCCTTATATGATTAATTATATCTTATGCATTTAAATCATTTCAGTAATCAGTTCAACCAAATGTCAAAATTAAGTAACTATTCCAACTATACCAAAATGTAAGCGTATCAATAATGTGGCATATGGAACTGGGGACAAAAGTGAGACGAACTGAGTATGGAGGAGGAGGATTCATAGAAAAGCAGGCGAAAACTTTTTAATTTAATGCATCGTCGTAAAAATTTGATACTTTGTTAGCGAGTCGGCTGTAAAAATAGTTTCGCTTTGCTTCTCTGATTCCCTTTTGGGTTAGGTTAGCAACAACTGCCCTCATTTCTCTATAGAGTCTCTCTCTCTCTGTCCGTCTATCTGTATGTCTCTCTATATATTTCGATTCTGTGAACTGTGCTATTCTTACCATTGTTGTTGTTGATGTTGTTGTTTTTTTGGGGCGGCTGCTGTCAGCCAAAGTTGACCCAATAAGCAACTTGGCCAAAAAGTTTCGGTTTCAGTTCAGTTCAGTTTAGCTCAGCTCTCAGCTCTCAGTTGTTCGGTTTTCAGTTTCTGTTTCAGTTGCAGCTTTCAACTTTGAACTCTGCTTCCAAAAAAAAAAACAAATATATATATATATATGTATATATATAACAGTATGAGGATTAGGCTCATGCCACAGCAGCAGCAGCGAGTCTGGTGATTCTGGGTGTCTGGAACTGAGCCAGGGGCTGAGGCTGCAGTTGATGCTGAAGCTGAGGCTGGGGCTGAGGCTGGAACTGGGGCTGAGGCTGACTTGCGTGGCCGTTTCAATTAAAATAAATTAAATGCGGCGCGCGCGGTCGCAAATGTCAAAACTGTTTGCGGCTCAATTAGGCGCACTGTCAAAATTTTGAGTACAGCTTGCCAACGATTCCGGCGCAGTGTACCCCTGACAGCCTGACAGTCCGACCAGTTGATGAACTGCAAATTGGATGTGGCTAAAAGCGAGGGGGAGACAGTGAGAGAGAGAGAGAGAGGGAGAGAAAGAGAGAGCAAGTGGGCCAAATAGAACTTCTGTTTATGACGAAAGCTGCCCGAAACACGCGCTCCACTTGGATTTGCATCTGTATCTAAGACTTACTACATATTTTGCCTCCCATTCGATCTCTCTCTCCGTTTCCCAGTCTGTCTCGCTTTGCCTTGAGCAAGCTTAAAAGTTGGCCAAACTTTTCCTAACAATAAGCAGTAAAACAAAGGATTTCCACAGATTTTACAAACAATAATGTTAAGCAGCCGTGTTAATAATATCATAAAGCAGCAAATGCAAAAAATGCAAAAAAAAAAGGAAATTCCTTAAAATAAATAAATACATTTTGAGACGCACTTTTACTTTATACAAAAGTTGCTTTTATTATTATTATTATTGTTGTTACTAAGTACGATTTATTCTTTCAATTGTAAACTAAACAAAACAATCTAAATCGAATGGAGTTAATATTATAAGAGCTATAAATTCAGGGACAGAATAAAACTATTTGGAGCTTACTAATAATGATATTGTCTAAAGTCATATGAGGTCAATGAGGACCTTGAAATATTTTAATTTATTGCGAATAATCTTTCCAATATTTATCATATCATTAAAAAGGATGTGTCTTTTTTTGTCTTTAAAAAGTAGTGGTAGTATTCCAGAAAACTGTGAATTTGTCGGGACCTGGGATAAAACAATTTGGGGGCCTATCAATAGTGGTATTGTTAATAGACATATGAGGTCCATAAACACCTTGAAATATTCTAGTTTATTGGTAAATTATTTCTATATTCTCTATTGGTTCATCTCTAGTGGTTCATAATCTCTAAAATGAATCTTGTTGCTTACAACTTTTAAATTGAATTGATATTCCTTATTTGTGATTAAAAAGTAGTCTCGAAAACTCTCATTGTTACACATCTAAGACAATTAACAGGGAATTCTCCATTCTCTACAATAGAGAACCTTAAAGCTTTTTGTACGTACTGGGCCTTGGGGTGCAGCCCAAAAAGGCATACGTAGATCCGTCCCTGTATAAAGTTGTATATTCTATTAGTTGTTATGATACTCAATTAACAATGATTTAGGCCAAGTTGTGCAGTGCAGTACAAAAGTTCTTTGTGCCACATAATGCAGCCAATTTAGCATCTAAGCCCAAAATGCTGCACTCATGCCTTGCCATGGCATCATCTTCATCTTCAAACTTGCCTCTTATTAAAACAGGTTGAACTAAGCTCCAATTAATTGGCCAAGCCAAGCCAAGCAACCCAAGGAGCAGCAGCAGCAGTAGGATTGGCTGGTAGTTAGTGCTGCTGCCCTCTAATAAACTGGCAGCAGGAAATTTTTAACAAGTTGCCGTTTGCCAGCTTCCCGTCGAGTACTACGACTAGTCGTAGCTGTAATTAACGCACACTCGCACACACACACACGCACACGCACTCTCGGATTGTGTGGAGAACGTAAAACAGAAGATGAACGAGCTAAAATCCCTGGCAGGGCCTCGACTCAGAGAGCCTTTGCTCTTGTTTCGCGTTCTTAAATGCAACTCGCAGCTAAAACTGAAACTAGTTGAGATTTTGCATATCAGATTGCCCACTGCCGGCAGCGGGTCGCCTTCTGATTTAATAATCAGCCAAACTGCCAACTAACAACTTGCAACTAGCAACCAGCAACTTGCAACAAACACAGCAACTTGCCACTGCCTCTTCTGCTGTTGTTGCTGCAGCTGCACTTGGAGCTACTGTGCTGGAGTTGATTCAAATGAATAGCTTTAGCTCTGTTGCATGCAACCTGATGAGGACAACGCGAACCCGACGAACCCTGTGAAACTGTGTGTGCCACATGAAATGTGGTCAGATGCATGCCACACAGCGAATACGATTGCGAATGCAAGCCCAAATGCAAGCGTGATGGAGAGAGTGTGGCATAGGCCAGAGCGAGACATGTGGCAGCTGCCAATTTGCATAAATTTAGATCAGCTGACAACTGATGTCCGAATGCAGTAAGCCAATAGATTACAGGTGCCTCCTTCCCCACTCCCACCTCACTTTCAGCAGGTGTTAAATAGAGCAACAACAAAATGCAATTGCCGTTTAATTAGCAACTAATACATAGCTCCCTTTCTTACTCTTTTTCTCTCTCTGTCTCTTAATCATTCTCACTTGCTCCCACTGTTTCAGGTGTTGATGCCTTTGGCATTCCAATTAAAATGTCATGTTTCTTCACCAGGTGGCGCCAAAAATCTGCTGCCAATTGCAGCATGTGTGGGCGTACTCTTTGTCTCTGCTCTGTTTCTTCTCATAGAGAAAAGGCGAGAGGGACAAAGAGAGAGAGAGAGAAAGAGAGAGAGAGAGAGAGGGAAAGAGATAGTAGTCTACTCATTAGTGATTCGCTTAATTAGAGGTAATCGCCTTGGCCATGAGTGTGAGCATACACTGAGCGAAAATGTGACTATGTTATCTTTTGCTTCATACTTCAAAATTATTTAGTTCCACATACATATATTCTTTTGAAATCTATTTCCAAATTATTACAGGTGTTATGGCCCTGGAGGTGGTATGCGGTGTCAATAAATTGCCATACATGCAGTGCTTTGACGCCTGCCGCGAGGATTGGGATCTGCAGCAGCAGGCTATAGCCACGAGCAACTTCAGTAATCCCTATGCGCTAATGACGCCACCCTTTGAGAATGTAATAAATTATAGATCGTATTTTAAACATGGAATGAAACTTAACCGAAACCGTGACCTTAACCGATAGATCGATAATCTATCGAAGATCAAAACGATACCGATTTCATTCCATGATTTTAATAACCCAACAAGTAAATTGCCCCCTCTCCTTCTCCGTCTTATTCTCCTTCTCTTCTTGTTCCCCTTTCATGTCTGTAGCCCGCTGTGAATCTACCCAAGATATTGAATCACTGCAAGGTGCAGATGGAGTTTGATCATGGCACCACGACGCTGGGTTTTCTGTATCAAGGCGGGATTATACTCTGCGCCGATTCGCGTGCCACTTCCGGTCAGTACATCGGCTCACAGACCATGAAGAAGATTGTGGAGCTGTCCAACTATATGCTTGGCACTCTGGCCGGCGGCGCTGCCGACTGTGTCTACTGGGATCGCGTCCTGGCTCGCGAGTGTCGCCTGTATGAGTTGCGCTACAAGAAGCGCATCTCGGTGGATGCAGCTGCACGCATGATGTGCAACATCTCGGCCAACTACAAGGGCATGGGCCTGGTCATGGGCATGATGCTGGCCGGTGTGGATGACGAAGGCCCAAAGCTCATCTATGTGGACTCGGAGGGTATGCGGTCGCATGGCAGCGTCTTTTCCGTCGGCAGTGGTTCACCCTATGCCCTCGGAGTGCTCGACACCGGCTATAGCTATGAACTCACAGATGAGGAGGCCTACGATTTGGCCAGGCGTGCCATTTATCATGCCACCAGAAAGGATGCCTACTCGGGTGGCATTGTGCGTCTGTATCACATCAATGAGTCGGGCTGGCGGAATGTCTACAACACAGACGCCAATGATCTGCATGAGATCTATGATGATCAGCAGATTGGCAGCGGTCGACTTGAGGACACACCCTGTACCAGCATAGAATGGATCAAGCAGAAGCTGCGTAACGATAATCTAATGTTCCGAATGGCATCGGTGGGTGAAGTACCATATTACAAAATATTTATATTTATATTTACATTTATATTTATGATATATTTATACATGTATATATTTTTGCTACATTAAAATACTTTATTGCAGGTAGCGCAGAGTGTTTTATAACATAAATCCAAGGACAAGATTGAAATGAATTAAATGATGCTTACGATATTACGATATTATATTTAAAACAAAACATATATTTTATTGAAAGTAATCGGAACTTATTTTCAGGGAATATAGCCGAATAAAAACAACATTGCCTTATCAGGCTCGATCTTCGATATATGGAAATATCGGTTTGATTTATGTATTCGATTTTTCAAAATAAAACGGTTTGAATGGTTACAGTTTAGGTTTTGGTTTCATTGGATATTTTACAAAATTCCTAATACGGAATCTGTATTCGTTCAATGGTTTCAACTCGCATAAAACATCGATCGCTCCATGATTGTGTTAATCGATAAATTCGTGCGATTATAAATATCATCTCTATTTGGCGCGCAGCTAAAAATTGAACGGAATTCCAATCTTTAAACAAAAATAACCATAGAAATAAAACATCTATTTCACTTTACTAAAATTAAAAATTGTTGCCACTAAATCTCTTCCTATTTCCTATTTATTTATACTTCTCTTAATTATTTCAGCTGAAATTGCAATATTCCTTACTCTGTACATTAATCTGGCTTAAGCTGACCATTTTTTGTAATTTTCTTCAGTAATTTTTATATTCTTGGCCCTGATTTAGCAGCGAGAAGTTGGTGGTTTTTGGCCAAAATAGATAACCTTTTGGCCGCCTTAATGGCCAAACACCAACCCCCCCTCCCTCCTCGAGCACTTCAGTGGCGTACTCTCAATTTTTGGCGCGCTCTTGCATACGTGCCTAAGTAATTTTCTAATGAAACCACGCAGGAAAAATGACTTTGACGTCAGGGGGTCGTTTGTTGTGCCAAGAGTACGAGCTTTTCTTTAGCCAGAGCGTGCGGGTTTTCGGGTTCAAAGGGTTCCCACATGAGGGAAGGAGACGGGTGCAGGCTGCTAAGCGCGGTGTTCATTAGATTAAAAGCAATTTACAGTAAAAGTTCTGGCCGCAAATGCAAACTTGCCCCCCGCTCCCCACCCTTCCTTGATTTTCCAAAAACACACGTGCAGCAGCTGAATAACTCAGATACGCTCCCAGAACGCTCCGCAAATGTCGCCAGTTGCCAGGTGGCACACTCTCCAAACCCCCCCCCCCCCCCTTCCCTCTCTCTCAATCGCTCTCTCCCTCTCTCTTGAGCTTTTGTCTCGCTCTCATAGCGCCTGCTCATGCTGAGTCATTTGGCGTCTCTTTGGCTTTTTATTTTGTTGAATTCAACAAATTTGCGGATTTGGTTTGTAATTTATTAAATTTATCGTATGCTCCATAGTGCTTGCTGCACTCCTGCTCCAGCCTTCCCATCCCCTGTCCCCACTTCTCTTGTGGATACCCCTTTCCGGCCAGTCTGTAGTCTGTATGTCTGTCTGTATGTCTGTCTGTCCGTAGTTTAGAAGCTCTGCAACATTTGTTGATGACAACCCAACCAGAGACAGAGAGAGAAAAAAGACA
>JBANCZ010003366.1:0-12826 GCA_037040025.1 Sphaerogastrella javana | reverse complement strand
ATCGTCAGTTTGTTGGCGAGCGACAATTTACTACGCGAACAGAGTAGCCAGTAGTGCTTCGACACCGCTGCACGAATACGGGTTCTCGTCACTGTGACGTGTTTCGCGAAGGTCCTAAAATGATTAAAACAATAAATTTACATATTTATTAAATTGTGGACCGCCATTAGCCTACAGTTTGACATAAAATGCGCATTTCCAAAGCTAGAACGTTCCGCTTTAGAACATATATGCATAATTACAATTGGATACAATGGATACCTGCCTAGGTATTTATAGAGATAGACAGATAGGCAGTTAAGTATATAGTCGATGTATATTTTTTTTTCAAATTTTTGTGTCAAGGGTTTCGTCTGATTTGTTTACGGCTGCTTGAAGGCACAGGAAACCCCTTTATTTCATACAGAGTCGCTAGCTACGAAGTGGCACATATTAAAAAAGTTGCATATTATGTTTCTTTATATACGTTATGCCTACCAGGTCGGGTTCTGTGATTTTATTTGTTGCATCTGTATCGAAGGCACAACTATTTTATTTATATATTTTATTTATGGTTAAAGACAATCCTGTTGATTATATGTATATTAACGTCTACTATACCAATACTATATTGTAACGGAAATACTCTATTTGACAGAAAATATTACACACAGGATCCCTACATCCCGGCACCACCCCTACTGCTGGTTGTTTTTTACCTCGGACACTTGCTATTGAGCACATCTACCGTTTTCGTTTTACTTGACTTCGCGTTTAGTATTTATCCGAAATTTGAATTTAATTTTCAGGTCACACAGCACATGTCCCCATGTCTCCATGTTTCTCTTTTGGTATTAATGTGTATATGTACGTATGTGTGGTGGTGAATGAATGAATGGTGTTTTTTTTTTTTTTTTGCCTTGGTAGTCAAGTGGCAAGCTAGGCATAAAAATGCAATAAATATTTAAATTACAATATCTGAGAACTGCACGCAAATGGGAAACAAGAAACTGTGTTCAGGGCCCTTCGCAAAAACTAGGTTAAATGTGGATAATACCACAAAATAATTAATACAACAAACGATGATCCTTATGCAAACTGTGACTAGGCCACTTAATGTCGATGACACAATCATAAACTTTAATTTAATTTTGCTTGCAACTAATGCAAATTAAATAAATAATTAAATAAAAAATTAATATTTTGCCAATCATTCTATCAAATTTTGTTTTGAAATTAAGTCCAACATACATATTATGTAAAGCAGAACAGCGGAAATGAATATGTACATAGAGAAAATTATTCATGTTATTCATTCAACTCACTCAATTTGTATGTGCTGGTTGTGCATTCTCTCGTTTCATTTTTCATTTGTTAGAGCATAATTTATGTATGGTTTTGAGTTCATTTAATATTTAAAGCTCTACGTTTTCGCACAACTACTAATAGCAACCAAAACAAAACGAAAAAAATAAACAAATAAACAAACAATCAGACAAGCAATTTATAAAAACAACAACTACTGTGTCTGTTGAACAACTACGGACTGGAAGAGCAACGGCAATCGTGTCAAGTTTAACAAAAACTTCAGCCTCTGTGGATCTGTAAATATATGTATCATACATATATATCTTTTCATACGTACATAAACATATACATATATTTACATATAAAAAAAAACCTGTTAATGCGTTTTGCTTTTTTTTTATTTGTGGCATTCAAACCGTGCACCCACGCGACTCTTAAAGAGAGTCACCTATGACAGTTTCTCTCTGTATAACACACAGATCGAGAAAAGAGCGAATTTGGCTGCTCTTTTAAATGAAACGATATATGTAAGATCTGACCTTAAAAATGTGGATTCAAATCAGGATTTTAAATGATATAAAATGGTAATTTAAAAAATAAAAAAAAAACGATAATGTTACATTTTATATAACTGTAAGGCTCAACTAAAAAAGTCTTTCCCAATTTAAAATAAAATTTGAGCATAATTTTTGGAAACAATCAAGCAAAAGTGTTCAAAATAAAAGAAAATTAAAAAGCTACACTAATTTGCTAATGTGCGCCCATTTCTTATAACCGAATTACACAAAAGTAGTGTAAAAAATGAGTGCTCATCAGCAGCAAGAAACAACAATATTGTTGTTGTTTTAATATTAAAAATAATAACTAGTCACAGCATCATTAAATATCTGGAATCAAACTTTTTAAGAGCGGCGATGTGTTGCTGCTTTTATCTTTCTCTTTGTAGTCTTGGAAGAGTAGTAACTGCTTTGGTTGTTTAAAGACCCCTTAGGGTCTAGTCATATAGACTGATCAGCTGACTGCTGAAGAGAGTAGGTAGGAGGTAGGGCTCACAAGTACTCAAAAACTTATAGCTTGCGGCTTACCGTCTCGGCTCTGGCGGCATTTGCTCTGAGTTTGTCTTGAACTTTGGCAGTCGTTTACGGTCGCTTGTTCCATGCGGCGCGTTGCTGGAACCACGCGCTTCAATCTAATATTTTAAAATACTGAAATACCGAAATACCTTAATATTAAAGTGACCAATAATGAAAACATACAATAGTAATTAAATTGAATTAATAAGAAAAATTGAATTTGCTTTTGTTTTGTTTATTCGGCGGCGGTTAAATAAATGCGCGGTGATTTTATCATTGCCTTGACACGACACTACGGCTTACACGCTATAATAGTAATGTACTATATTTCATCCTGATCAGATAAGCTCACTCCTACGCCTCCACGTGTAATCGAATGCGCGTGTCTATTTGTTTCTATCCAGAACTAAATAAATATATGTGACATTTATATGGAGCTGGTAGTTTAGCGATGAGCCCCAACGTGTCAGGTGTTGACCTATTTAAATAAGTTTAAACAAATGCACTAAAAATTAAAAAAATTTAAATATTAACAAAAAGCTTTCACCTAGCACACAACGAGCAAAAACTAGTTTTTTTTGGCACTTTTACTACGACAATAGTAAATAAAAGCCATTATAAATTACAATATTTCTTATGTATGCGTGTGTAAAAAGCGCATACACATACAAGCAAAGAAATCCAAACTGAAGTAAACTAAGTCGAACCGAGTCAAAGCCAAAGCAAAAAAGTTTAAACAACACCAAAAATAACAAGTACCACAACAACAGCAACAGCAGCAAAGAGCGAACTCAGCGCATCAACAACTTGTTTATTTCAAAATATTATAAGCATATATAACAAAAGAAACCTGAAAACGCGTATATATCTTTTAAATAGTGCGCTTTGTTTCGGCACCCAACAACAGCAACAGCAGCAGCAACAACAACACTTGCCGCTGACAATCAACAATCAACAGCAACAGCAACAGCAACAACAACGAGTATAAGCAGCGGTCGCTAAGCTGTCTCTTGGCGTAGGTCAGGCAACCGAATTGGGTGCGAAATCCAGCTAACCTAATAAATAAAAGCACAAACTATACGTTAATTAAGCGACCGGCTGAAATTAAGCTTAAATTAAGATTAAAATATTGTTGAAACAGAAATTGAAGTTAAATTTGCACTTGAAGGAAAACAATTGGTGGTGCCGGTAACTCTCTTGGTCTTTCCCAAATTACTACAAAAATGATGCACTGGTCACTAATTGTCAGCGCTCTTGGTGCTATTGTTGCCGGCCTGGGTGCCTACTGTGGCTGGTCTCTGTTTCCCACAATGATCCACAAAAAAGTTGAACAGGTAAGTTATTCAGAGCTGAGAGCTATAGGAATCCAAATTTATATTTGTATTCTTAACAGATTTTTATCAATTTTTTGTTTATATGTTTATTTCTTGTTATGTCTGTCTTTTCTTTGCTATGGCAGTTCGTTGGCTAACGTGGAATTAGAAATAATTTGAAATTATTTTTCAAAATTTTCATTAAACATACTTAAAAGCCATTCGCTGTTCATGTCAATGCAAATAACATTCGAAAGAACATGATATGTATATTTTTCCATTTGAATGATTACCAAATATCTAGTCAATCTACAGAGCGTTTCGACAGGCACCATGACATTGCGGAACATTAAAAAAAATTGCATTGTGCTTCATTTAATTTCAGGCCAAAACAAACGCGATAAAATCTTGTTTTAACTATATAGTATATGTATGATACTAATGTATATATCAGGTACAGGCCATCAGGGCGTGCATCAAGTACTGATTAAATGCGCACCATGGTAGACGACATAGTCCGATATTTGTTATTCTTCGCTCCACATCTCTCATCCCATATATATACCCACTTTTGCTTGCAGCCTCCACCATCAAAAACCCAGACTACCATCAAATTTGAAATGCCATGCAGACGTGAATGTAATAAAAATAAATATGAACGAAATGCATTTTTCGTATAATTCAAGGAGAGCTGACATATGTCAGACCATATAGTCAGAAAGTTAATACCCGAATTCTGTGACGCCTTATTTATGGTCTATAGTAAATAATACACGACGTGCCGAAGACGTTCTAAATGTATAATAAAAAATGTAGGTCAGATTGACTGATGCATACTGAATACGAAATGTTCATACATTGATACATTCATACATTCGTACACCAAAGCTGACTCACAACCAGTGTTAAGTTGTTTCAATTGTCGTTGTTTTATTAGAATGTGCGCAGCGATTTTTAATTGCCCCTGGTATAAGTCTGGGTAGGGGTCTGGCCCTGCCTAAGTTAAATTTATTGCACTTTTAGGGTTGTCATGGGTCGCATACAATCTACTTGAGTACTTGAATGAAGTTTGGAACCTTGCTACTATGTCGACCCGGCGCCCATGAGTGAGGTCGCGTCAACGTGTTTGTTTGGTGGTTCACTTAATGAGCCATTGAAGTTCCGTGTCTTGCGTATCTTTAAGATGCAATCTAGAATGGGCTTACGTCAAGTTGACTACTGTAGAGTTGCTTCAGGCCTCTTGTTGCCTTCAAGTTGAAGGCAATTGTAATTTAATTTCTATTTTAAATGCAAAACAAATAAAACCAAATTGAAATTCAAAATAATTGATGGTCAACTTGGCTAACTTGATAAATAATGGCCCAAAGGCAATGTCAAACAATTGTCATTAGCATTTTCAGGCATGTACCATATATGTTTGCCTTTTGTCTTAACCTAGAAAGTTACTGCCATTAAATCATAATATTATGCATTCGCCACATTGACCCTTTGACAGATCACATTCTTACTTATTGCATACGAAAACCTTTTTAAAATTTCAGTCACGTTTTTGGCACTCGCATTCAATGTTTGTGCTGTTATTGTAGTTGTTGTTGTTGTTGTGATTGTGGTTTTACGCTGACAAATTGTTAAAATTGGTCAATTTCGCAATAATTATTTGTTTTTTTTTTTCTTCATTTTGATAAATTTTTATTTTTCGATTTTTTTTTTTCTTGCTGTGGCATGAATTTTGGGCCAGTGTCAATGTGTCTCTATTAATCAACGTTGTGTTGTTGTATTAGTTGTTTTGATGTTTGGATTGGACTCTCTTTGGTTAGGAGAGTCTCGAATGCTCTTTAATACGCTGACTGTGCTAGTCGCAACGCACTTTGCGTACATATTGACCTTGAAAACTTTTTTTTTAAGTTCACTGTAATAGTTGCTGTTGTTATTTAATGTTATTCGAAGATATTTTGACAATTTTTCAATTATATTAAACACGTTGGTTATGTGTTGAGTTCATGGTTTTATATTTTGCCAATATTATATAGGTTGTACTTAACTTACAAGGGAGCTGTTTAATATATATATATATAATATAATATAATATAATATAATGTATCAATATAACCTCACGGTCATAATTTGATACACTTCCATAGTCGCAAAGGTTATAACATTAATTATATACTTTTATTATATAGAAAAATAAATGTGATTTAATATTATATCCCATAAAGTTAAAGAAATTCAAACATATGAAAAATATTTGATGAAGTTTGTTAAAAGCAATGTCAATGTACTCGGTAAATTTAAATGCGCATTAAAAATAGAATAAATTAACAATAATTTGAGAATAAAATAACAATAATTAGATAATTGAACTGCAGTGCGTAAAATTATTTTATTTATTTTGTTGTTGATTTTCTCGGTGGAGAAACTGGTTCGTAGTCGACGCCACATTGACTGTCTTCATAAAGCTAATGGGATATTTATGATCGCTTATTTATCATTTTAGCAATAATTTAATAGAGATTATGGCAACGAGAATGTTGTCTAAAATAAGTGTATATATGTGAATATATATATATAGTGCCATATTGACACTTCATAACATTACAAAATTATATTAACTGCACCAGTACATATAAGACAAATATGTAAAATGAGTTCACTTGCTTACTCATAATCTTATAAGTAGAAAAAAACCACGTCCGATAAATTCCATTTCCAAGCCCAATGTATAAACATTCCCAGGCTCAATGCATAAACATAAACAAATGACCCCTCAATTTCAAGTCTATGATCATACTATAAACATCCAACCGCTATTGCTGATATTGCAACTTTTGGCTGATAAAATAACCCCCAAAATTTCGACATATAAACGTACTCCAATTAAAAGAATTTTTACGCTGACGATCTTAAAGCAACTTTACATTATAGGCTCAGCCGCCTATGTTCAGTAAGGTCAGTTCATGAAAAAGTAACGATAAGTTCTGTTCACCCAGCCCAACTATAAGTTCGGTCTATTCAGCTTCAGCAATAAGTTTTTAACATTAACGTCTTGCTGCAGTTCGGTTTTAGCCTTAGTGATAAATCTCTAACATTGACATCCTGCTGAAGTGGAGTCACTCAAATAATTAAGCTAAGTGTAAATGAAAAGGAATAATAAAAATAATATTTTTTTTTTATTATCCATCTAAACGCGAAGTTTATAATTATATGTATGTATGTAACATTATTTTAATTAATTAATGTTTATTATATTTTCAGAGTGTCATTATTGCCGATGGTTCGGAGCAATATAATCGATTCGTCAAACTGCCTCAGCCCCTTAACTTTAAAGTATATATCTTTAATGTAACGAATCCCGATATGATTCAAAACGGAGCCATACCGATAGTAGAGGAAATCGGACCATACGTCTACAAGTAAGTATAAACGCAGAAAAGATAGATCCAGTTCGATATATCCTTCATTTACAGACAATATCGACAAAAGAAGGTCAAACATTTCTCCAGAGATGGCTCTAAGATAACCTACGTACAGAATGTGCGGTTCGATTTTGATGAGGATGCCTCAGCTCCTTACACGCAGAGCGATCGCATAGTGGCGCTAAACATGCACATGAATGTAAGTATATAAGTGAAAAGTAAACTTCTGCATTAACTATGTGAACTGCACAAATTAAGTTTGTGAATGATATCTTATTTGATCTTCCGACACATCTTCCAGGCCTTTTTACAAGTATTCGAAAGAGAAATTACTGATATCTTACAGGGTTTCGCAAACAGATTGAACTCGCGGCTTAATCGAACGCCCGGTGTGCGAGTCTTAAAGCGTCTTATGGAGCGTATTCGAGGGAAACGTAAAGTAATTTTATTTACTACTAATTCAATAGACCAAGAGCCAATAACAAACCTCAGCCCAAGCATGATATACCACTTACGGGCATGGATTTTGATTTGAGTTTCTATATATTTGCTTCAATAACAATTTTGGTTTTGGCTTTGGGTTCAGGTTGATTGAGTCACAAATAACTAAACATTGACCCAAATTGTTAATTAAGTAATGAATACTATACCTACATAAGTATGCTAATGGCTTTCGGATACCATCTCTTGAAGTATTGTGCGTACGTTGTTCTTCGTTATAGCTGACAATGTTAACTGATAGTCGTACCGATTTGATGGCTTTCACAGTTATTAATTATTATTTTAACCCAGACATGCGTTAAGTAACAAGTTCTATGCTCGTTTATATGCATATTTTTAGTGCTTAACTAATGACTAGAACTCTTAGTTTAAGTGAGATCAGAGCTGATATTAAAATAATGAAATATTTTCTAAAAAGGTCAATATGATTAGAATATTTCTTAAGGTTTTACTTACTTCACTTGGCATTTGAGTTTCAAATATTAGATAATGCTTTTACGGGCACTCTTAGAACTCAAATGCAAAATCTAATCAAATAAAAATCTAATATTTACTGTAATACAATCATTATAGCACCCTTTAGCTGGGTTAACGGCATCTTACTCAGCCTTATAGAAGATGTTAAAGTAAGTTAAACATTAACAATCAGCTGACTGTTTCAATAAATTCATGTTTATTAATTGCGAACATTATATTCAAGTACACACTAAGTACACACACACACACATACGTAAAACATTGATTGATTGGCATGAGCCTTGGCTGAGAGATAAAACACTCAAGTGTAAATATTTTGATAAATTGCTAACTGATTAACTCGAAATATCACATCAGCGATGCTGACAGATTGATTCAAGTCGCTTGTCAGTCGAAACGCAGCCATGTGAAACTACATTTACTTCTATAAATTTCATTCAGTAATTAATTATAATCAAGTTTCTGCATATTTGCTTGCTACTGCCAACTTACTAATTTGCTTTACTTAACACGCAGCTAACTGTTCCTCTCAACGCTTGCCGCCTCTGCCGCCTCTGGCCCAACACTGCTTCACAACTACTTACTTACCAATTTTAACGTGACTTTTTGCTCTTTATAGTCTGTTCTGCAAATTGGCGAGAACGATCCCGGTTTGGCACTGCTATTAGTGCATCTGAATGCTAACCTCAAAGCGGTCTTTAATGATCCCAGGTCCATGTTCGTGCACACTTCGGTACGAGAGTATCTCTTTGATGGAGTCCGCTTTTGCATTAATCCCCAGGGTATTGCAAAGGCCATTTGTAACCAGATTAAAGAGAGCGGATCTAAAACCATACGAGAACAGAGTGATGGAAGTCTTGCCTTCTCCTTCTTTGGACATGTAAGCAGCTTTTATTTCACCTCACTTTTCATTGGTTTTATCAAGGCTTACTTTTAATAGAAAAATGGATCGGGCCACGAACTTTATGAGGTGCACACAGGCAAAGGCGATGCCATGAAAGTGTTAGAGATCCAAAAACTCGACGATTCGCACAACTTACAAGTCTGGCTCAACACCAGCTCTGATGGGGAAGCATCCGTTTGTAATCAAATCAATGGCACGGATGCTTCCTCCTATCCTCCATTTCGTCAGCGCGGTGACTCTATGTATATCTTTAGTGCGGATATTTGTCGTTCAGTCCAATTATTTTATCAGTCTGATATACAATACCAGGGCATACCCGGTTTTAGATATTCCATTGGCGAGAATTTTATTAATGACATCGGACCGGAACACGACAATGAATGCTTTTGTGTTGATAAGCTAGCGAATGTAATAAAGCGCAAGAACGGCTGTCTTTATGCTGGTGCTCTGGATCTAACTACCTGTTTGGGTAAGTGTACTTATTATATAAATTAATAATAAATAAAAATAAAATAAATAATAATAAAACAAATACCTGGCAAATTTAAATTATTTTACAAAATGATTATCATCATATTCAATTTAAATATGAGATTAATGAAATTAACATTCGACACATGTCATAGACTTTTGAATCGATTCACTTATGGGTTTTAATTATATGATTTCACTTTAACTAAATCACCGATGTATTTATGAGGATTGAACAATCGACAGCTTTTTCGTATGATGGCGCAATAAAATAGCTTCTAACGATTCTAGGCCCATTAATATTTGCATTAATTAACCACTTCCACCCGCTATCAACTCTATAAACTAGCCAGTTGCCATCAAGTTTCAATTTTATTACCAATATTTTGCTCGCATATGTCACAACTAAAATTAACCAAATAACACTCAGAAGCCCGATATCTTATATATCTCGCATCCACTTTCAATTTTGCGTATGTCTACCGTTGGGAGAAAAAGAGGGAACGTCAGTGTTTAAAATACTATATATAAAAATATATAACAGTAGGGACTGGTCCCACAGTAGGGGCCCTATGTTTAGTGGGGTAGTCTTGAGTCTCGTAACAGAATAGTATTTTTGGGGCAGTGTTGTATTTCCGGTATAGTATAGTTTTTTGGTGCGGTATAGTATTCTCGATGTTCAATAGTATAATCAATAATCGATTTTTAAATTTAATAAAGAATCGATATCGTTAATATGTAACAAAGCAGAATGTTCTAGCTTCAAAGCTGATTTTAAACTTCTGCAGCTCTTATAGTTTGCCAAATCTAGGTACATACAGACAGATAGACAACAGTCTGTCGACGGACATGGCTTAATCGGCTCCGCTTCTCTTCCTGATCAACAATATATACACTTAATGGGGGCTGTCACGCCCCTTCTGTCTGTTACGCACAAATCGACTTTGCACAAAGTTAATAGACCCTTTTGTGTTTTTTAAATACAGAGTCTACAACAAAAAATTCAAATATATGCAAACGAAACATTTCTGTATATCTAGAATATCCGGAAATGCTTGCCATGCATGTTTACGCCTCTATATCAATAGATTAACGTGTTTGTCTGATTTTATTTCATTTCATGTTTCACATGCTAATGAATATATCCGTCATATAATCAGACACAACTACTGTAAGACCCTCCTCTCTCTGACCATACACGAATTTTATTGAAAAAATTTATTATAATGTTATTTATGAAATATCATTTTTCGTATTATTTTAAATGTTATCACACTGACGTGCTGAGCAACTCCAACAACAAACACAACAGCTCGCGCGTCGAACAAGATCTTCAAATTCTCAACTTAATTTCGACTTGTGCAAAACACCAGTTTTATGATAATTAGCATTATAGGTGCAAAGACAGCCTCATAAACACATAGCTCATCAAATTTCAATATTGAACTCTACTCTTATAACAGAGATAGCAATAACAATAAAAGTAAAACAATAAAATAAAGACAATAACAAAACAAACTAATGCCCCCAAGTTCACAATACAAATACAATCCCACCCGTTTAAAACAACAATATTATAGCTGATTGTAGGCGTGTGGGTGGCCCAATTTATTCGTTCTTTACTTGCGGTACTCATTGAGAAATACGCAGAATTTTTTAAGTTGTGCCAAATTCCACTAGATATATTGTTTTAAAATTGTTATAAAGATAAAGATTATTATTATTATATAATTATCTATTGGCCAATTCCCATCCTAAAAAGAATTAAGCCAACATTCCATAGGGAAGTAATGCAAAAAAAAAAAAATTACAGACAATTTGTATTGCGCATTTTTTAAACTTAAAGTGTTGACTGGTTTTAGAGCTTGTGAAGTACTCATTAGTTCATTATGATCTATCTTGAATGTGCTCTACAAATTGAAGCATTAAATTCCACATAGTTTTTGTTCAGATTTTTATTTTGTTTGATTTAATTGCGGCATCAGCTAGATAGACGCATATTTCTACCTTATTTGATATTCTTCTGCCCATTTTAATTGGCAAAACGTGAGTTAACAGTTTCAAAGTATCTCGAATATTTATCTTTGATCTCTACCAGCACCAACTGAGGAAACTCAAGAGAACAAATACTAAATAAATATATACTAAATAAATACGAAGACAAAACAAAACTTCCGTACAGCTTTGAATTTTTTGCAGTTTCGGGTACTTAAAATCATTAAAATATTTCTAGGTAGTTGGCCTGGTGTACAGATACATTGAACTTCACATTGAAAGAAATATTTTTTTAAACTTTTTGTAATATATGTAAGCTGGTTGAGATATCTTGTTTTTATCACACTGTTTTAAGACCTCTCAGCTTAATTATAATATCATGCAAATCTTAATCGCTCTTATAATAATATTAATGCAGATGCCCCCGTCATATTGACGCTGCCTCATATGCTTGGCGCCTCGAATGAATATAGAAAGATGATTCGAGGACTCAAGCCTGATGCCAAGAAACATCAGACTTATGTAGACGTGCAATCGGTAAGCCGGCGACTTTATCCTACACATTCATAAAATATGTTATTATGATAATTACATATTGACACAGCTAACAGGTACTCCGCTCCAGGGTGGTAAAAGAGTACAGTTCAACATGTTCCTCAAGAGCATTAACCGGATTACCATCACAGAGAACCTCACAACAGTTCTTATGCCTGCCATATGGGTGGAGGAGGTCGGTACCAACAAATATTTAGTATTCCCTTTAATTAAAAGGATATTATTTGCAGGGTATTCAACTGAATGGAGAAATGGTCAAGTTCTTTAAAAAGAAACTTATCAACACCCTGAAAACTCTCGACATCGTGCACTGGGCGGGACTCGGTGGAGGTCTTGGCGTAGCGTTTATAGCCATGATATACTATTTATATCAAAGAGGGCCCCAGGTCAAAATGCCAGTGAAATAAGTACCGTATCGGCTGTACCGAAGAGTATACGAATTGTTATTGTTATATGTATTTAATTGTTTTGAAAATTAAAAACATTATTATTATTATTTTTATTACTGTAACAAATGGCTCTAATTCAGTCGTCGAATTTGTAAATAATTTATTTTTTAAATGTGATTCTATTATATTGTGATTTAGTGTGTACTAAAAACTACTATATATATGAACTAAACTTAATGTTGAATAAAATCCTATATGAAAAGAAAATAAAACACTTTCAATTCCCTAAAAAACCAACTCATTCGACGGGCATAACTCTTAAGACATTTTCAGAAATTTATTAGAATTTTAAAATTACAAAACTTGCCTTGTTTTTAGACCCTGTGTTTAAAAAACACAAAAGGGTCTATTAACTTTGTGCAAAGTCGATTTGTGTGTAACAGGC
>JBANCZ010003365.1:0-12827 GCA_037040025.1 Sphaerogastrella javana | reverse complement strand
CGAAAATACTAAACTTCCCCAAAAAACTAAACACAGGGTCCCTACTGTCGGGAAAGTCCCTACTGTTGGATATTTTTCTTTGTTTTTGTTTTAATTTTTTTTTTTGTTATTTATTTCATTTTACGCATCAGCTGGGCAATTCACTTTTGCTTTTAAATTTGTTTTTAAATTTCATTTTTGACTTTTGCTTCCTTCCACTTTGCACATATTTTTGCGATTTATTTTTATATTTATTTGTTTAACAATCGAAGCTTTCATTGCTACAAAAATAAATAATTAAATGCAAATAATTATTTTAAAAAATTATAATATTAAAATAATATTAAAATTATATATTAATTAATTCATTTTAATGTGACATTTTTAATAATTTTTCATGATTAATAATTTATCATTAAATTTTAAATTTAATTTTTGCTTCCTTACACCCTCGGCAAAATTTTGAATTTAAAAAATATTGAAATTTCGTTTAAATGTCACTTTTAAAATAATTTTTTTTATGATTAATAATTTCTCTAATAATATTTTGTATTTGAGTTCGATATTGGTTTTTGCTTTATTCTAGTTTACGCATATATTCTAGACATTTATATATTTATTTATTTATACAATTCATTCAAAACTTTTTTTGCAAAATTAATGAATTATTGTCATTAAGTTATATTATTAAAATAAATATTAAAATTTCATTTTGTCACATTTTAAATAATAATATTTTCTTTGAACTCTTTGCAGGTATGTGAAATTATTTTATACAACGTAATTTGGGTAAACTTGGGGTAAGTTTTGAATGCATTTTTAATGTGCTGGTCACACTGTACTTAATACCAAAAGATGGCTTTAAAATGTTATTCTTTTATATTTTTTCAAAATTTTTGGCGTGCTTTTACAAGCAACAACTCTTGCTTCTAATGCAGCAAGCAGATTTCTGCATTTTATTCTTAAATGCCAATGGCCACACTTTTATTGTTTGACTTAGTCAAGATAAATGTACTATATATACTATATATATAATACAGATATATCTTTAAAAATCTTCCATTTTTCCACTGAAGCCCCCTTTGGCTTATTGTTTATTTTTTTCAATTAAAGCTAATGGCAATAGCTTTGTCATAATTGCCTCTGGTCACACTAATATCGTATCAGCTAAGCTTATCTATAAGCACATTAAATTTAAGCTCTACACAGAGCTCCCAACTCGAGAGCTCTCTCAGCTTTCAGCTTTCGTTTCAAGTGCATTAAGCCTAATCTTTTGCAACTTTCTAATGCCATTGCTACTGTGTAAGAAAAATGTATATATACATATATATATCCATACCATATACATGTTCGTATATGATCTGAGAGTTGTGCACATCATTATGCACAGGACCCCACCCACAGCCATAGCTACATGTTGTACTACGAGAGATGCTTCCTGCTCTAGCCGTGGGCTCCTAGTCTCTTGGAAAAATATTGAAATTTATTGTTATTGTTGGCGGCAGCGACTACTGTCCATAATTTTTCAACAAATCGTCGCTCAGCTGTCACACTAATCTTTGCCATGGGGCCACCAACAAACCGAAAGTAAAAATACAACAAAAATACTGCAAATACAACAAATCGAATGAAACAACAATAACAACAATGAGAGCCCCTCTAGGCAAATTTGCATATGAGTTGAATTTGCTGAGTCGATGTCTCGGCCTGGGATTGGTTTTCGGCTAGAGTTGCCAGTTGCCAGTTGCCAGTTTTGCTTTCTGGCCTGGTCAGTGAAGCGTTTGTCGACAGATATCAAACACACCTACAACAAATATATATACACATATACATATATATACAATATATGCAATGTGTGCATACAACAAAATGCAACAAATAATCGAAATAAAACTAAAAACGACAAACTAAAAAAACAATTGTGGGAAATTTCTGTGTTTGAAATGAAAACATTTTCAGACGAGTTGTAAAACTAAAAGCAAGCCACACTCTGTGTGTTTGTTTGTTTGTTTTACGCCTTACCCTCTATATATAGTAGCAGCAAACAGGCATATCAGTCTATAAGATTAAAATCTTATTCAACTTTGCAGGGAATTGTAAAAAAAATACATTGAATAATCTATAATACAAAATTGTAACTAGAACAAAACATTGGCTACTTATTTAACTTTACTTAACTTTAATAGAAATATATTTATAAAATATAATATAATATAATAATATAATATTTCAAGTGTAAAATCTAAATTGTTTAAGAGCTTAAGGTAAAACTTAAGCCTTAAAACACGTAAACCTCAAGATCCTACTTCGAAACATAACCGACAATTTGATTCTAACAAAATATGAATAATATTGAAGCTCAAAACTTATAGCTTGTATCTAAGACTTAGTCTTTTTAGATCACAATCTCGAACATATAGGTAGAAAGCTTTAGGATTCTATAGATCTAAACTTAAGTAGATTCATAGATATGAACTTCATAGCTTAAATGTAACATGAAAAATGTTTAAAGCTGATACTAAAAGCTTAAAGGTGAGCCAATGTTTCAGTTTTGATTTTATATTAAAGTTCAAGCGGAGACTTAAAGCTTAAAGTTCAAAAAACTTTTGTACATCGTCTACTCTAAAACATATAGAGCATCTGCTAGTCGTGCTATTGGGTTCATTTGTCTAATACTGAGTGTGTCTGTCTGCCAGCGATCACTTATTAACAAGTTTCAAAATTGTTTTTACCACATTTGGTTAATGCCATTTATTGGTTTTACGGCTTACTGCGATTGTTGCTGCTGTTGTTGATATCTGTGTGTGTGTGAGAGTATATGATATGTGTGTGTGTGGGCTGGCCACAGCTGTCACGCCCACTTACAGCCACTGCAATTTGACAGCAGCTGTAACTGCAGAGGGTGCAGAGGTGCGGGGCTGCACATATGCCATGCACTGGGCGTTGCGTTGCATCCAAGAACTGGGAGCAGGGCAACCGGCAGCAAAGTCCAAAAATGGAGCCCGGTTGAGGTACCAATTTCAATTCCGCTTTTCAGACTATGACTCAAAAATTATTTACTTTTTTCTCTCAACTAATTCAAATGTCAGTTTTTGCTGTTTCTCTGTGGATTCTAATTGTTTTGCTCTAGGGGGTTACTAGGTTAGGTCCACCGACTCAAAACGACATCCTCTATGCTCATAAAAACGTATACCATTCTCATCTTGAGCCTCACAACTTGAATGCGTCGGCAGATGAAAACACGAAAGCAATTAATCCCGCTAATTGCTGCAAACGTCGGCCAAAATCTAATATGCCAGCCCCCATATTAGTTTATTTTATCTTTATGTTTACGTTTCGGTTAAGTTTATTTTTCAGTTTCAGTTTCAGTTTTCTTTTGAAAAGGTCACAGCTTGCAGTTAAATGCTGCCTAATCTTTGGATTTTGTTTTGCTTTTGTTTGCATTTTTGCAGAGGCGCCACCTCTGCCTGAGAATGGCCATTAAGATTAATGATAGTCGACAAGCTACTCTACTCGATTTTTATAGGCCCATTGGCTTTCAAATTACTTCATTAAGCAAATGAGCCCCTTTCTGTATTGGTGAGCTTTAAGCTCTGCTATCAAAAACAGCTTCCGCATACGTGTGAAAGCTCTCAGCGAATGCAACTCTGGCGTGTGCCCAGTGGAGCTGCGATCGATAAGCAAAAAAAGATCTAAACTCTTAGAGATGATAATTAACAGTATGTTAAAACTGTCACAAGAAGATAGTAGAAGATAATAGAAGAATAGAATAGAATTGAGGAGAATAAAAGAAAATTGAAGAAAATGGATGGGAATAGAATTAAACATAAGAGAATAGAAGGGAATAGAATTAAACAGAAGAGAGAAGAAGGAAATATAATTAGACAGAAGAGAATAGAAGAGTTTAGAAAAGGATATATGAGATTAATAGAGATTACGATAGAATAGATTCTAATAGAATAGAAAAGTATGGAAGATAAAGAAAATTAAGCAGAAAATATATGATTATAGAAGAGAATACAAGGGTTAAAAGAGAATAGAGAAGAATCGTAAAGGTTGTAAAGAAATAGAATGGAAGAGAAGAGAATTAAAGAGAATAAAAGCGAATAGAAGGAAATAAAATTAGAAGAGCATATAAAAGAGTACAAGAAATTTAAATAGAAAATATATAAATATAGAAAACAAAAGTAGAATTGAATTTTATGGATCAAAGAAGAATAATGAAGAACTGAATCGTTTGGAACTCAATGGAATTCTATCAGAAGTCAACTCTCTACAGAACAGTATGCATTTTAGAGAATCAATAGAATCGTTTATCTACTTTTTCAGCTACAGATATGTCCAACTTAGCAGACCTTTACTTACAGAAGAAACCAGGAAACTGACCCAAATGCAACTGTGTATTTATTCAATTGGACTTTGACTATATTGTGTTGGATCGATTGTGGCCGCTCCCCCTAGACGCGCTTAATTGTTTCTAAAGCGAAAAGTTGTGTCTTAAATGATGCTGCACAAATTGAACTGCATGTACTATGGTTTATAGGTTTCAGCCCCTTTTCCGTTTCAATGCATGCCAAACTGTACAGTTCCGTAACGGATGGACGCCCACTCTCTTTCTCTGTCTCTCACTCAGTCTGTCTGTGTGTCTTGGGCAACAACTCAATTCGAAATGGGCCATTAAAACAAATGCACAGCGAACACATCGCAAATTCAAAATCCAACACGAAAAAAACTTAAAACCCAAACCCGAACCCAAATCCAAATCCAAATCCAAATGCAAACGTTAAACCTAAAGCGCAACACATAAAAAGTGACTCGCCCACAGAATATCAACATGGCAATATTTATTTATAACATTTTGGAGTCCATTCCCCACCGAATCCCCAGTAAAGTGGCCGCTTCTAGAGTCGTCTCAGTCAGTCAGTCAACATCTTTGGGGTAAAGACTTTCCACGAAATGTGCACATAAACAAAGTGTGTCTAGTGTTGTCTAGTCCCCAAGTCCAAGCTGAAGAAATCTCTGGCAGGTCCTTGTCCATGTGCAACCTTTCACTTGGCTCTAAACAGCACACTTTAGCTGCTCTTGCTGTCTTTCTAAACAATTGGCCAAGTCGAAAATGGTTTACAGATATATATATATATAAATATATATATAAAGCGATATTTTTTTGTATTTGTATCAATAGCAACGTGTTTATAACTTAATAATGGCTCAATAAAAAACCAATGCAACATCCACGATCGTTCCACAAAGCCCCACAAAAAACCAAACAAAAAATTCAAAAGCGAGACACAAAAACTTTCCTTTCCTTTCCTGCAGCGAAGTGCACAGTAGTCAGCATCCAGATCCCCGAATGCACATTAAAGTCATGTCGTATTTCGGACAAGTTAAACGTGAGCTCTTGTATTTGTGGCCAAAACGAAATGAAACTAAACGAAACTATAAGCCATGAGCTCGAATGCTCTCAGATCTCTTTAGAAAGGCTTAATGGGGCGTTTAGTTTTTCAAATTTCGACTCTAAGTGGCTCTGGGGTCTAACTAAAGTTAATCAAATGAATTATTATTACAATAAATAAGCATATTTTGACAGTGCTTGTTAGCTAAATGGCATATCAACTGCTAATGACAATTACAACTGCCACAAAAACAAAAAAAAAAAAGAAAATAACAATAAAATCTAAAACAGGGTCATACAATTTGTTGGAGCTATGCAACAATTGTTGCTGCAATCCATTAAATAATTAGGCGTATATAAACCAGGAAATTACTACTGCAAATATAAACAAATACGAGTAAAGTGGAAATTGCCATTAGCTCACAATTTAAATCAAATTACAATCATTGATTATGCATAATTTAGGCTTTGCAATCACCAAACTAAATTACAGCTTTTAGATTCCGATTAACATCTTAACTTGCGAAAAATATTACCAATCATTTAATATTATTATATTATTTTATGATTTCAAATATTTCAAATTTAAATGTTCATTTATTTTTTGCTTAATCAATTTATAGAATATTAAATATAAATTTAAACATACATTTTATACTGTTAGCTTTAAAGAATATTTTATTTAAAATAATTAAATGAACAATATTTTCGATTGATTGTAAGCATAAGCTTTAAGTTGCAGTTGTTCTATGTAATGCGTGTTTCAAAAAAGCTCTGACTCGAAGCTTTAATTCAACGTCATTTCATAAAAGATCGCAAAGAATATAAGGCGAATATAGGGCCTGTCACTGCACCTTCTGGCCTCAGCGAACTATATAAAATATACCCTACAGGGCTTTTGCTTAAAAAACGATTTGTGCAGAGATCAATCGAATGGATATTAAACCTCAATCAATTAATAATAAAATAACAACATTTACAGCGTGCTCAAACTTAAAGCTCTAATTGAGATTAAGCACATGCTTTAAATTCAATTAAAGCCCCTCTTGAAGGTTGCATAAATGTGTAACAAATTCTAGATTAAGCCATCGATAGAGTAGTTGTAAGAGCCGTACAGAATAAAGCTGTAGATTGCATGAGCTTAAAGCTCTAATTGAAATTAATCGCATACGTTGAATACAATTAAGCTCACTTCAAGGCTTTCGCAAATCACCCAAGGCTTTTACACGGTGTGAACAAAACGAGAAAAAAAATCTCAAGACCCAACACACTCTATAAACACGTTACGATTTATGTTGTTGGAATCTCAGGCTCGAATCTAGTTAAACTACGATTTATATCTCTCACCATGGAACTGTGTTACAGTTATCAATTTTCAATTTATCCCCCCAAGGCAAGAGCAGTAATATTATGTATAGTTTTATTCGTTAAAAAAAAAACTCTATATTTATATATATATATTTATGTTAAAAGAGCGTGCAATTGGTGGGGCAATTTATTTCCGTTAAACCTTACAATGCCCAAAATAATCACTAGAGTTTTTATGAGCATTTTTGATTTCGTGTTTGCCAAACATTATCAACGGCCCAACAACAGAGAGAGACAGAGAAAGACAGAGGGAGCTATAGAGACAGATAGAGAGAGAGAATTTAAGAACCATAATTTGCTGTTAGCCGCAGGATAAACCACGTAAATTTATCATGAGAAAAAAAGGCGAAAACAAAAAACGAATAATAAAATTTGTATTTTTTTCGCACTAAGAAAAGTTTTTGCTTTTCGCTCCTAGGAAGTGAAAACAAAGTGGGAGAGAAAGAGATATGGGAGCAGTTTATCTGTCTGTCTGTCTCTCAGTTTGTCTGTCTGGCTGGTTAGTCTATAAATTACAGTTGCTTTTGGGGGCTTATAATCAGAATTTGCGCTTTCACACAACACACAGTGCTGAGAGCGATCGAATAAGAGAGAGAGACAGGGTGCTGCAGAGTGAGAGGCTGTGGAATGGGCGCGAAATGGGGTATGCTTGTTGGGAATTTTGATGGGGCAGCGCAGAGTCACAGAGCCGCAGAGTTCCGCTCCTTATCGCGCTGACACAATCTGTGAAAAGAAGCCAAACACTTCTAGCTCTCTTTTTTTCTGCGGGAATTTTTCAACATTTCTGATAAACAATCTGCTCTATATTCGCACACTCCCTTCGCTTTTTTTAAAGCTCTATTCGCATAGGTAAAGAAAATACTTGTAGTTCTTGTCGTGTTGGCTGTGTAAGCTTTATAAGTTAGTCTTTCCATATAAGGTTGCAGTTCTTTAATTGTTGTACATAATTAGGGTTATGCTGTAAATTTCCATAGTTGGGTTCTAATGATCGTAATGATCGTGGACCACCCACATGCTTAAAGAATTTGAGTTATTGAAACTCTAATTGCCCCACTTTGGAAATAGATATGGAAATGGGGAAATGCTCAAATGAAAGATTCGACTTATAAGAATTGACCAAAAAACAAAAAGTAGAAGAAGATTAGTCAACGGGGTATGCAAAGTAAAAGTTTAATGCTCAAACCTCTGCCATAATTATCGAAAGACAGCACCGTATAGCACCACTCTAGTAAAGTAGACAAGACACCCACATGGTGGTTGTATGTATGTGGCCGCAATTTAATTAGAAATAAACAAGACGCAAACGCAAAAGCAAACGATTAATGGCCAAATGCATTCGAAAGGAAGAGTTACCAGAGCCACAAACACGGCTACAACGTTTCTGTACAATTCTATAGATGGTCGGACACACAGAGATGTGAATACATGCGGGGCGCAATAACAGTAAAAAAGTGTAACATATATTTATCACTGAAAACGCGACAGCCGAAATAACAACAAAAACTAAAAAAAAAAACTCAAGAAAAAAAAAGAAGCAGCAGGCACACACAAGGAAGTCTTCTCCAAGAGAGGTACACTCTCTGCTCTGCTCTCAAATGTGGGTCAGTCGTGGCGGTCGGCATCTCTCTGTTGGAGCGCCTGTCCAAACAATAAGCCCCCAGTCTCAGTCGAAGTCTCAGTCGGAGAATCTGGCGAATTGTGATACAAGAAAACCAAAAGCCAAACTCAACACGCTTCACATATTTTCGATGATGATAAATGAGCCAGATGAATGCGATGATAAAAAGGTACCGAAAGGAGTTTAACTGCCAACATGAAGAGCTCTACATAGAAAGAGAACGAGGCAAAGATAACGAAAGATATTGTGGAAGAGAAGGCTCTATGTAGCGTGAGTCTTAAGCTTAAACTAATGGCAGTCGATAAACAGTCAAAGTCGATAAACTACTAACAAATCTGTGACTTTCGATCAAATTAAGAACTAAATGTGACAATAATGTGATCAGATTTTGTATATATATATATTACAGTATATCAATATACATATATATGAAATATCTGATTGATAGAACCCATTCAACTAATACTATATATTTTGTAAAATCTATCAACAGAACAACCAATTCCACTGATATTTTTAAAGATCTCGATGATATTATATTATCTTAGATTAACAAAAGAACTACCCATTCAAGGGCTATTCATGATGTCCAGTAAATCCCATTCAATTTGAATTCTAATAGGAATTTCCTTGTTGTAAGTGTCACTTCTTCCATACTGTGAACCAATCAACTTTCACTCACAATTCGTGCATATTTGAGCGTCAATTTCCTTGACAATTCTAAGACCGTATGATCTGGTATAGGTCTCGAGGCCCGCAGGCGACACTTTCCCATGACCAAAAACATTAGAAGACAAGTCACGCTGTGAATGCACCAATAAAGGCGCACAATGAAGAGGAGGCTCTCCGTCTGTCCAGAGACCAATGAAAATTGCCTGCCCTCCGACACGTTCACGTTGCCACAGAGTCAAGGTAATGCCACAAAGAAAATTTTTCGCATTACCAAAAAGTAACAACGAAATTTTTCGTATTTGCCTCTCAACTCTTTTGGCCATATTTGGTATTTCTTTCCGGCTCTCTCGCTCACACGTTCATACGTGTTTATGCATGCATATATATATATTTATTAGGTCATCTAATTGTGTTTTCCATTTCGACGAGCTGTGACAGCAGCAACAACAGCGACGTGTTTTCCAACGGTTTTCCCACACACACACACACTACAACAACACACACAGATCAGTTTTTCCAGTTTTTCTTTCTTCTTCGCCTTCTTCTCTCTGTTAACAGTTAATGTTTTTGCTTTTCATGCGGTTCCGGCTGCCAAATTCAAATGGACTTTTGTCATTGGTTGCGCTGTAAATTGAGTATCGAGTATCCAAACGAGATTCCAATTGACAGAAACAGTTATCGATAACTGTGTGTTTGTGTGTAGAAATGTCACAGATCTAACAACTGAATGCTCTAGTAACAGCTGCCGGCATATTGAGGTCTCTATTAAGCGCTCATCACGTTTATCGATAAGTAATTTGCTTAGCATGCCGCTGGCCAATCGATCAATTTCACTTGCAACTCGTATCTTAACCAATTCTGTTGAATAGCATTGGCAAGAAGATGCAACTTTTTCGATATTAAATTATTTCACAAATTGTTGCATAACGATAAATGCAACTCTACTTAGAGTTAATCTATTCAAGGAAGGCTAAGTGTGGTTGTCATTGCGTTTTCCAAATTTTATATCGATATTGCAGACCAGTAAATTGTTGTAAAAATGCTTTTGATAAATAATCGACTGGTCTTTTTGTTAAAAATAGCCTCTTTAAATTGTTATCGAAATGTTATAGATAATTTATATAGCCTGTATTTTTGTCTCTAAGCAATTTGCATGCCAATTATTTGTTATCGAAATGTCATCGATATTTTATTGATTATTTGTCAAGTTGATTTTTATTAAAAATAGCTTTATAAATCAATTTGAATGTATATAACGCATTATCGAAATGTTATCGATATATTATCGATAATTTATCGCCTTGAAAATAGTTTCTAGGAGTACAATTTCCTCATTATCGAAATGTGTCGATACATTATCGTTATGTTTTGCCGCTTAAAGCAACTCTCTCCACCTGCATTGACCCCAACCCACTCATTAAAACTGCCCATACACACGCACACACACAGAAAGAGAGAGAGAGAGAGAGAGAGAGAGAGGGCATAAGCATATTCTAAATGTTGGCCAGCTGCCAGTGCCCCAGGCCAAGGCGAAGGCGAAGACGCATCAGGCCAGCTGCTTGGCCAAGAAAGCTGCAAGTAAAACGACATATAGAGACAGAAAGACAGACAGATGGACAGAAGGACAGACTGAGGGGCTAAGCGAGAAAGTCTTAAATTACATACGCACCCACACAGCGTTTTGAGGCAGTACAAAAGAGACAGCAAGTGCTGCAGCCTGGCAGGAGATCCACCTACTGTTGCTGCTCTTTCTTGGCTCTTTCTACGTTTTGCTTCTTCTTCTTCCTACCTTTCTGCAATTTGGTCAATGAATTAAGTGTTTTAGTTGTTCTTGTTGTTGTTGTATTTCTCTTTTGTGGGCGCGTTGTAGCGTTGCGTTCTTTCGTTTCTTTTTGGCCAACACCTTCGGGCCACAATGCCGAATTTAGCAAATTCGCATGCACAAATCGCCAAATTACCCAAACAGACAGAGAAAGAGAGATACAGAGAGTGAGGGAGAAGGAACCACACGCTCAAATTACAGTTCATTGAGCCATTTGGAAAGAGAGTTCGTTTTATTTTCCATTGGGTTTTTGTTTCTTTTCAGTCTTTTTTGGCGACACTTGACGGGCTTCCAGACTGACCCCATTTCTGGGCCAGCTG
Organism: Sphaerogastrella javana; assembly: GCA_037040025.1. Classification (NCBI taxonomy): domain Eukaryota; kingdom Metazoa; phylum Arthropoda; class Insecta; order Diptera; family Drosophilidae; genus Sphaerogastrella; species Sphaerogastrella javana. The sequence continues at coordinate 1,653 of JBANCZ010003365.1, read as the reverse complement.
CAGTGCGTCGGCCAGGGCTGCCACTTATGATAAATGAAGGTTCGCTTCGCCGTATGGCGTTTACCTTAACCCACAGGGGAGTTTTTGGAGTGAAGTTACCAGTTTTTCCTTTTTTTTTTTGTTTTTATTGGTCAGTTGCAGCATGGTTATTTGGCTGTTCCTCACATTTTGGGGCAATGCTGCTGCTGTTGTTTTTGTTGTTGTTGCTGCTGCTGTTGTTGTGACAGTTGCCCCTGACAACATTGCAAATGTTGCTGCAACACAGCAACATGATGCTGATGTCCCATTGTGATTTATGATGCTCAAGCGTTAAAGTGTTTTAGTTTTTGCTCCTTTTCCTCCTTTCCATTTTTCTCTTTCCTGTTTTTTTTTGTGTTTTTGCCATTTATCTTGGTCTCATTCTGTAGCTCTACATCACTCTGTCACTCGCTCTACCTTTCTCCCTCTGCTTCGCTTTGGGCTGAGAACATTTCACTTTTTTCCCTCAGAGCTAATTGCCAGTCCGACTGCTCTGGCCTGTTCCTGTCCTGTTGCCTCATCATATCATAAATCTTCAAACACTTTCACATTCATTCATATATGTGTGTAAACACCCTGTACACTCTCCTTTTCCCACTGACCATGCCCACTTGCCCACTAGCCCATTCCGACCTGCTCATTAGCACGTCGCGACGTCTCCTAAGTGCTTCTCCTTGCTTCTCTCTGGCTCTCGCTGATTCTCAGTTTGTGGGCCCAGAGTAATACTCGCATTATATATGTAATACATATTGTATGGTACTATAGTATATATATCTCTCTTTTACGGACTGTTGTTGCGCATTTTGAACGTGGTTTTCGCATCAGGTAGGACAAGGTTTGCTTGAGTGCTCGGCGCACCTGCTGTTTCATTCATAGATTTAACAGTTTTATCTTTTACGATTTGTTACACTTGTCCTGTGAATGCCAGCGCCTGCCATAAAGGACATCCTTTATCTCTAGTACTACCGAACAAAGGCATCATATAGACATTGTTATGCACTTAAAAAGCTATGGGATAGGGTAGTGCAATTCCAATCTGACTCATTCTGCAGTGAAGTAAATGTAGTCAAAATATAATAAATTATGAATAAAGAATAAATTAATAAAGTAAATAAATAAATTATAAATAAAAAATAGTAAATACATAATAAATAAACAAATGAATACATGAAAATTTAATAATTGAAAAATAAATAAAAATTTAAATAAATAATAATAAATATATAAATAATTGAATCATGAACAAATAGTAAGGACATAATAAGTAAAATATGAAAAATAAATAATATATATAAAATAGATAAATAATAAAAAATATAATAAATAATAAATACAAAATTGATAAACATTAAGTACTTAATAAGTAAATGAATAATAAATAATATACAAAAATTGATTAATAAATTAATAAATAAACAAAAAATTAAATAAATAACACAAAATTAAAATTAAATATTTGAATTATGATAAATAGAGAAAAAATAATGATTAATTTATAAATGAAATATAAATAAAAATAAATAAATAATGCATTAAAAATAAAGATATCAGGATTAAATAACAAATGCATAGTGAATTAAAAATTAATGTGAAAATTTCGTAAATAGATAATAAATATTCAATAAACGAGAAAGG
>JBANCZ010003364.1:0-12828 GCA_037040025.1 Sphaerogastrella javana | reverse complement strand
ATATAGAGCCGATCACTTTAGAGCAACTACAGACTATATACATGGCAAATTTGATATGCAGTTAGAGTTAAGTCGCTAACTAGTAGTTGTATTTAAAAGCAAAATCCAATGTGCAAAAGGTTGATATTTATCCAACACTTTATTTATTTATATTATATTTTGTTATATATTAATATTTTTGTTTATTTTTTAGGTAAAGTAAATATTTCTAAAGATTAAACTAACCATGAAAATAAATAAAAATGTATTGCAATGAATGGAAGATCCAAAGTGCTTGTTAAAGTATGGTGTGTCATTGGCTTTTCCGGAGCAGTGATACTTGCAGTGGCTATCTCTAGCTCTGAAAAAAAACAATTTATGTCTACTTTCAAATAGATGAAGAAAGGCAGTAGAAATGAACCAAAACAACTCAACCGTGAATGCTCTTATTTTGGGGGATCAATTTCTCGTGTCAAATAGATTTCATCTACATAGTATTAATAATCAAATAGAACCTTAATTATAAGTGTAATTCCATTCCATAGAGAATTGACTTAAAACACCTGCTCACTTTTGGATATGAATTTTATTATAGATTTGTTTATTAAAGGAGAACAAAAAATTCGTAAATGTCTACATCAAATCAATTAAGTAGTTCACATCGAAAATGAATTAATATAATTTCATTTTAACAAGAATTAACCATAGTTAAACATTGAGTTCTGGGGTCGTGTGGGTATACAAAAGAGTAGAGACTATAATCGTAAAGGGATATCAACTTTGTTTGTGCTGCGCTTTGTGGTCGATTAGTAACTGCGACCGAATAGCGTGTAGAACTTGGGTTTGTTCTTGCAGACGGGATTGATGCACTTGTCGCTGTCTGCAATCTTAGCTGGCTGATCGAATGGTATGCATAGGGATTTGGCTCCCATGGCTGGTGCACCGGGTTCAGCCTCCTCGCCGCGTGCGCTGTCGGCCTTGATTTTGTCCTCACAGGCAATGTCGCCACAGAAGGGTGAGAGTAACATGTTCTTCTGCTCAAGCAGATTGCAGAATTCGGGCCAGCTCTTGGCGAGCTTGGTGTGTGAGCCCAGATCCAGTTGAGCCTTGGCCAGCATGCTCTCGTGTATGGTCTCGAGTAGTTGGGGTATCTTCTTCTCCAGATCGGCCAAAGCGATTGTTAGTTTTTCGCCGGTATCGCGACGCACGGCAACAATTTGTTTCGCCTTTAGATCCTTGGGACCCAGCTCGATGCGTATGGGCACACCCTTGAGCTCCCAGTGATTGAACTTCCAGCCTGGTGAGTAGTTGTCGCGATAGTCACCCTCACAGCGCACACCGGTTCCGATGAGACGCTGCTCCAGCTGCTTGCAGGCGCCCATGAGTTCAGCGCGTTCATCATCCTTGGTGCTAACCGTAATGCCGCATGGTACCACAATGGCTTGTATACAGGCCACATGGGGCGGCAACACCAGACCCTGGTTGTCGGCATGCACCATAATCATGACACCAATTGTGCGCGTGGTGATGCCCCAAGAGTTCTGGAAGACGTATTGTTTTTGCTGCGTCTCTGGATCCTCGAACACAATTTCAAACATCTTCGAGAAATTCTGGCCCAAATGATGGCTCGTTGCACCCTGTATAGCACGTCCTGAGGCGGATATGTAAGCCTCCACAGTGGTGGTATAATCACCACCAGCAAACTTCTCCTTCTCGGTCTTTCGACCTTTGACGACGGGTATGGCCAGCAGATGCGTGTAGACCAGTGCATAAAGATCGAGAATCTCAAGCACTTCCGTGTCAGCTTCAGCCTTGCTGGCAAATGCGGTGTGACCCTCCTGCCAGAGAAACTCACGTGTGCGCAAGAATGGCTGTGGATGCTTGAATTCCCAGCGCTAATTGAAACATAAGAAATGTTCCAATAACCAGGTCGAATGAAACATAAATCATGTCTACTTACCACAACGTTATTCCACTGATTGAGACGTATGGGCAAATCTCTGTATGACTGTATCCACTTGGCATAGGCAGGATACATGACTGTCTCAGAGGTAGGACGCACAGCAATTGGTTCAGCTAATTCAGAATCTCCTGATTTGGTTACCCACGCGACCTCCGGTGCGAAGTCAGCAATGTGCGTCTTCTCACGTTCCAATGCCGCTTTCGAGACAAAGATGGGGAAGTAGCACTCCTTGACACCCATGCGCGTAATCTCTGCATCGAACCAATTCTTGATAGTCTTCCAAATGGCAAAGGACCAGTGACGCAGTATATAGCAGCCGGAGACGTCATAGTATTCGATGAGTTCGCCCTTGGTTATGACCTGCGAGTACCAGTCCGGCAGATTCTCCTCCTTAGTAGCTTCAAGACCCAACCTGGTTTGTTTCTTCGCACCAGCAGCAGAAGCATCTGCTTTACCTGCAACGGGTGCTTCCTTTTTGGCCGGCTTGGCAGGCTTTGCCTGCGTCTCCTTGGCGGATTTTTTAACAGCACCACCGGAGTTACCGCCACGTCCAGCTACAGGGAAATCAGTCCCAGTCACCTCTTTATATTTGGCCTTAAGTGCCAGCAACTTGGCAACCTCTGCATCGATGACCTCCTTGCCGGCATTGCTGCTCTTGGCTGCGCGCACCTTTTCGCCTTGTGCATTGACTTCCAGCGTTAGCTGGTCCTTCTCTGAAGTAGCTGACATTTCTTGTTTCACCTCAACCTTGGCGTCCGGTGTCCAATCTTTGCCACTGAGCTTCTTGTAGTCGGCCTTGAGACCCAGTAGAGTCTGCACTTCGGGATCGATGCTAGCCTTGGCTGCCTTCTCGGATTTGAGCTTGCGTATTTTATCGCCCTGTTCCTGGATGCGCAACAAGACGCCAGCAATATCACCACCGCTTGAACTGTCTGACGTTAGATCAACGACGGCGACCGGAGCAGCTGCTGCAGCTGTTGGTGCAACTGTGCCTGGCTTCCACTCCTGTCCAGTGAGACTCTTGTAATCGGTTTTCAGTGCCAACAGCAGCTTTACCTCGGCATCAACTGCGGCTTTCTCTGACTTGGCTGATTTTAGTTGCCTGATTTTGTCGCCCTGCTGTGCGATCTTCTCCAGTAATGTGCTCACAGCACTGGGTGCAGCCGGATCCGGTGACTTCTCCCGCTTGACAACAACGGCAGCTGCAGGTGCTGTGGTGCCTGGCTTCCAATCGGTGCCCGTAAGCTGTTTATAATCCGCCTTCAAGCTGAGCAACGTCTTTACCGCAGCGTCAACGGTTGCCTTATCAGCCTTGGCTGCCTTCAGCTCACGCACTTTGTCACCCTGAGCAGCGATTTGAGCTAGCACATCGGCTACGCCAGATGCAGCCGGTGTTGCAGCAGCAGTTGGAGCAGCGGTAGCAGGTGGAACAGTGCCTGGTTTCCAGTCTTGGCCAGTCAACGATTTGTACTGAGTTTTCAGCTCTAGCAGCGTCTTCACAGCAGCGTCAATTTCTGGCTTCGGCGCCTTCTTGCTCTTCAGATCACGCACCAAATCGCCTTGCTTAACAATGCTTGCATTCACGGAAGATGCGTCGTCAGCTCCTGTTCCAGCAGTTGATGGAGCTGCTGGCGTTTGACCTGGCTTCCAATCCTTGCCACTAGCTGCCTTATAGTCCGTTTTAAGACTTAGCAGCTTCTTGACTTCAACGTCGATTTGTTCCTTTGCTGCCTTCTTGGTTTTCAGCTCACGCACCAGATCACCCTGCTGCACAATCTGTTTGTCCAACTCCACCGCTTTATTAGCTGTTGCGTTGGCAGTTTTATTGTTGGCAGCCTAAAATTAAAAGCAGCAATTAATCATGTACTCAACGAAATGAATGAAACGAATAAAATGCAAATGCAAAAGCCTACGAAAAAGTTTCCATATATATGTATTATGTATACGTGTCAGAGCATGACAATCAAACCTTCTGCTTTATCTTCAACTCTTTCTTCTTGCCCCACTTTGTACGAACGCAATGGAAGGTAAACCGAACGCGAAGACAGTCTGCAGACAACTGGTTTTTGTCAATCGTCTAATTGGAGCTACCAAAGCGAAGCACTAGAGATGAGCTAAACCGTGACTCATCAAACTCTCACTGTGATTACACAGTTACATATAGCTGAATCTATATATTATCTATCTAATTCCATTGTTTTAAATACTCTAATAGCAACAACTGCACATTAAAATTATAGAAACAGATCTGAATTATCTCCATAAAAAACCAACTTTGTTATTTTGCCAAAATTTCACTTCACGCTCATCACTGTGAAAAATCATCGTTATCGGTGATCATTTTGCGCATCTCTAATCAAAGCTTGTGGAAAGTGAGAGCGCGCGAAAGAGACAGAGCTATATGAACAGCTGATGCCGTTGAATCACTTTTGTTGTTGTTTACTTACATTTGCTTTGCCAGCCGGCGCGGGTGCTGCATTGATTTTGAGGCCCGAGGATGGCATATCTTTGGTATGACCGTCTGGTATGGAGAACAGAATGATGGGTGTGGCTACGTTTGTGTATGGACTGGGTGGTGCATAGGCAACGTCCACCTTGAAGAAGCCGCGACGCTGCAGCTGAATGATGTCGCCTTTTTTGCACTTCTTGAGCTCGGGATCGCCAAGCATTTGGACTTCATCGCGCGTTTTGTGGCCAATGTATTGCTTGAAATCCTCATCCTTGCCCAGAACCGCTTTGCTAATAATGTTATCAAAGTAGACGCAGTAGGTGGGCGGGTAGGCTTTGGCATCGTCTTCCACAGCCAACCAGGTAAGCTTGAGTGTCTTTTTAAAGTCCTTGTTGTCCAGATTGAGTGCTGCATCCACAGAAGTAATGACACCACTGGCATCCTTGTGCACCTTCTTGATCAGCAGATTGCCCCAGTTGATGAAGGTGGCATTCTCGCCTTCCTTGAGCGCCTCTGCATCCACATAGTCAATGTAGATGCGTGGTCCCAACGTGACCGTCTTTGTGCCCAATTTCTCGTCCTTGGGATGAACCGGCACCTGTACCTTCTCCAATTTGGCACCAGCGACATTCACAATGATGCGTTTGTCATGATCCAATGCGGTATAGCGTGGTGCTATGGGATCAATGACCTTCTTGTTGAACGCCCAAATCTTGTCCCAGTTCATGAACACAACAGATTTACTGCTGCCCTGGGCAATAATGAACTCCCTTAGACCTTCAACAGTCATGCCGCGTCTGATAATACCGCGCACAGTGGGGAAACGTGGATCATCCCAGCCATCCACAAGACCAGAGTCGACGAACCAAGTCAGTTTACGCTTCGATAGTACCGTATTGGTCATATTGAGGCGACTGTATTCCCAAATGTACGGTTTGCGTAGCTTAAGTGCATCAATAAACCAATAGAACTGATCATCACGATCATGGTATTCCATGGTGCGCAGTGTATGGGTTACATCCTCAATGGCATCGACAATGGGACAGGCAAAATCATAAGTAGGATAGACTCTAAGAGAAACAACAATTTGTATTTATGTAGTTAAGATTATAGAATGATCCTTACTTGTATTTGGTGCCTGTGCGTGGATGTGGTTCGTTTTTACAGCGATATATCGTAGGATCACGCATACAGCCATTGGCAGAGGACATGTCAATCTTGGCACGCACACAGCACTTTTGTCCAGCTTCAGACCCCTGTACCATCTGCTGCCACATGGCCAGATTCTTGTCAACAGCTAAAGAAGGCATTAAATAGTTTATAAGCAGGAGAAGATTTGATATGATCCTAAAATTATGTACATACAATTTGAACGATTAGCGGATTCGACGCGCTGTTCGCGCTCCAGCTTCATTTGCTCCGGAGGTGTATCATCGACGTAGGCCTTGCCTTCCTTGATCATTTGCACGCAATAGTCGAGCATCAGATCAAAGTAGTTGGACGTGTGCGTGAAGACATCTGGTTTGATCTGCAACATCTCCAAATCACCGAGAATTACATTTTCAAATTCGACCGTCTCTTTGGCAGGATTGGTGTCATCGAAGCGCATGATTAACTTGCCCTGGAATGCCAGTGCATAGTACTGGTTGAGCAGTGCTGCCTTAGCATGTCCTATGTGCAGATACCCAGACGCCTCTGGCGGGAAACGCACAACCACCTTGCCCATTTCGGCGCCAGGCAATTCCACAAATTTGCCCTCTTGCTTCCGCTCGCCCGTTTTGGCTGCAGGCTCCTGGTTGACGCTACGCTTAACACGCGCTTCCTCCGGCAGCGATTGCAAAACCTTCTGAATCAATGGCTGTGCATTGATCAGATCATACCAGCGCTGCACGTGTTGGGGTATACCCTTGGCAGATAGGAACTCGTACCGCGAGTGCATCTCGTTGAAGAGCGCAAAGTCAGCAATGGTGAGCTTATTGGCCACCAGGTATGTGACTGGTGCAATCGATTTGTCCAGGAAGGACATGGCCCACGAGATGTCATCCTCGCAGGTCAACGAAAACGACAGCCAGTGATCGATTTGTGTGCGCTCAATGGCTGTCTCGCCATACAGCTTGTGATCGGGTGCAGCACGTGCCAAGGCGCGCAATACATCGTTGTTCGAGTGACACACCAGTATGCGATTATCCGGAAACTGCAGAGATGTCTCTTTGCTCCATACGATTTCGACGGGCACCGATGAGTTGATTAGATGAGCAGTCGCCAAACCGCCTGTGTATGTGTGTAGATTAGAGCGGAAATTAAATATATGATTTGATAAATGAGTGATGAAATTTCTGGATATATTGTGCACATAAATAGATAAACTGCAGGCAGAGCTGATTGAGCCCTAACCTCACAATAGTGCAAACAATTTGCCAATTTGTTTAATTCATTTGAATTAAGCGGCACTTACTTATGGGCGGATTATTTACGTTCGCTTTCAGTTTAATTGACATTTTGCCAATGTAATGCGCTTGTAAACTAAATGCAAATTTATGAAATTGCACGCCTTATATACCGCAGGCTGCCACAACGTCGTTTTTATTATGATTAAAGAACGAACCACTAAATAAAACCAGGGGACTCGATAATTTAGAAACCGAACTGGTTCGATAAACGTGCAATGCAGCGCGCGATAATAGAAACTTCAATATATTCTTAGGTTAAATATAACGCTGATCTTGATTGATAGGTGATGCGTTTTAAACACAAGTTATATGCAAAATACAGCAATTTGTGTGACAGTTGCAGCGTTAAATTCTCTTGTTTTAAATTTCGATAGGTCAAACGATAACACAAACACATTTTGCCAGTCACAACGAAATGCACGATTAAACATCAGCTGTGCGCTGCACCGCAAACGATTGACAAATTGCATTGAAGAAGCATTTTTTTATGTACAACGTGAAAAAGTTAAATTTTGTTAATAATTGCGCATATTTCTTCTTGAAAACAGTGTAAACACATAACTAGAACAGTTAGAATGGTCAGTTATACAATAAAATCAATAAATTTGTGCTGCAAAATATAAAAAACTGGCATCGAAATATATTCATTCCTATGCTGCCAGCGCAGCTCACCTGAGTCACCTTATGATCGAATGAGTGCATATGGCAGCACCTGTAGTCAGTTTATAATTGTGTTTCTAATGGCTAATTACGAATTTTTTTTTGGGGTGTTTCTCTTTCGTGTAGATGCTGTTCATGCTGTTGTTCAGTCGCCAGGGCAAACTTCGGCTACAGAAATGGTATATGGCCTATCCAGATAAAACCAAAAAGAAGATCACACGTGAGCTGGTCACCACGATATTGGCACGAAAGCCGAAAATGTGTTCATTTCTGGAATGGAAGGATTGCAAGATCGTCTATAAACGGTATAACTTACAAATATCATAAATGTCTGTCTGTCAGTTTAATATTTATGCTCTTCTATAGCTATGCTAGTTTATATTTCTGTTGCGCCATAGAGCAAAATGACAATGAGCTGCTGACCCTGGAGATCATTCATCGTTATGTCGAGCTCTTGGATAAGTATTTTGGCAGTGTAAGTGTACATAGTCTGGCAAGCATTTAAAACATCAACACTATGGTCTATTTATTGAATAATTGAATATATATTTTTGACAGGTTTGTGAATTGGACATCATCTTCAACTTTGAGAAAGCGTATTTCATATTGGATGAGCTACTGATCGGGGGCGAGATACAGGAAACATCAAAAAAGAATGTGCTCAAAGCGATCGCCTCTCAGGATCTGCTACAAGAGGTCAGTACACCTGAGACATATGATCTATAATGCGTAGCGTTATTTATCGAAAAACAAAAAAAAAAAACGTATACAAAGATGAAGATCTTGTTCCAATTGTTCTACATCTGTATATTTATTTTCTGGTTTTGAACTTATTTTTTTTAAAATTAATTACTCGTTAGTGTTTGTTTCCATACGATTTAAGAAAAAAAAAAAAAAAACAAAATTAGTGCAATCATTTCATGCATATCACTCGGTACATATACGTTTCCAAAATTCTATATATATATATTCTTAATTTTGTTCTTCTTTACTTTCTCTAATTTTGCGCAAACGAAACTAATCGACTCTAAACTCTATAAATATTCTTTTTACTATACTATATATAATCCTAACAACTGTACACTGTGAAAAAAAAAAAGCAAGAAGAGTTCTTCTACTCACTGCAATAGCTTTTCTTTATTGATTTGAATGAATTTCCATTCGATGTGTGTGTGTTTGTATTGTTCTGTATGCCGATGAAACTGTTATTAATCTTAAGTTTTCCTTGAAATCATTTTTCTACTGTAAAACACACACAAACAAAAATATATGTTTTTTTTTTTAAATTTCCTTTGCATGCTTCATGCGTGATTCAACTTAAGTTCCGAAACAACTTGCCAATCAATAATATACAAATACAAAAACCACAGAATCTGCATAAAAATCAAGAAATTGTGAGAATTTATATCAAATATCACACAGTATTGAGCTTGCCATAAATGTAAATGAAAGTTGACAAAGAAAAGAAGCAAATATTATAGTTCCGTCCATCCAACAAAAAAAAAAAAAAAAAAGCAAAAACTATATTACATATATGTACAATTGCCATTGAATATGTAGTCAAAATATGTTTTGTATTGTAGTCCAATTATTTGTGTGTATTGTATACTAAACTAAGGAGGTATTAGTTTGTTTTATTTGTGCCCTACTGTTGTTTTTTTTGTTTTGCATGATCTTTTGTAGTTTGCATTTAATCCATAGTACCATAGTAACATAGTACCATAGTTCATACATATATATACATAGCATTGTTCCGTAGTTGTTGCATACTAACTAAAAGGATCTTGATCCGATCGAAAGCAGATCTGATTGTGTGTAGATCTGAATCTGAACTGAATCTGATCTTGAACAGATGTGAATTCGATTTGTATTCGATCTGTGCTGATCATAAATTGAACTAGATCTGATCTTGATCCAATCTGATCTGAAAGTACATTATTTAACTCAACATAACTCTTAATGTGTAACCATAATGTATACCCTCTCTATATTACTTATTATTAACGCTTACCCTACCCGCCACTGCATATATCGATGTTAATACCAACCCATCAACAGGACTTCAATGAGTATCTAAACTAATCAGAGAAGCAAAACAACTGTATAAAAAACACACACACACATACACACACACATGCATACACACACACACATAAAAAAGAAAATACAAAAAGAATAATCAAAAAACAAAAACAAAAATTAGAAATATATTTTGTATGCTTAGCTCAACAGTTTTGTAGGTCTGCTGAGAGTATGTGCAAAAAAAGAAAAGTGTAAAGAGTTTGGATCTGAATCGAAGATGTACTATATGCTATACTATATGCTATATATATTATATATTAGGCAACACCACGAAGTCCGTTTAACAAGGCTGTAAATAAACCAAAAAAAAGGCTTTTTATGCACTCAAAACAAAATGAAACAAATTTATCACTTGCCATGAGTAGTTATATATGATCTGTTCCGCCCACTTGCTCGTCACGCCCACTGTGCGCTTCAACCACGCCCACAAGAAACATACAAACATGCATACAATGTAAAATGTCTATTCACACACACCTAAACAAACAAACACATACACAAACATAAAGAAACAACGCATACAAAAGCTGTGCCGTTCAAATTGTTCGTTTGCCCAAAAATACTACTACTACTACTACACTACTGCTACTATACTACTACTACTACTACTATACTACTACTACACTACTACAACTGTCTTTTATCTCCATGTATCTGCTCTTCTCGTTCTTATTGTTCTTATTCTCTGTACTCCAGGACGAAGCTGTTGAGGGCACTTTAAGAGACATTGGACTACTCTAATACAAAAGAAAAGAAAGTCTAAAAAGAAAGCACACACACACACACACACATACACACACAATCTATTGTAGAATGTAGCTGATATTGATACACCCATACACCTACACGCACACATGCACGAACTAGCCAAACACACACAAACACACACGCACACACAGGCACACATACACACCAAGTATTTAGATCTGCAGTCAAAAACGTAGAACGCGCACCTTACAGCCCATATATATATATATATATGTGTGTGTGTGTGTGTGTGTGTGTGTGTGTGTGTGAATGTTTGTGTGTGCGTGTTTTATGTGTATGAAATGCAAAGTTTTAGTTTATTATTTAAACAATAAAGTGCAATTAGTTTAACCACAGCGAGGCTTGAAAATAAAAACCAAAACAAACAATTCGCCACAGCCAAAATGCATTTGGTATTGCGGTCTCTTTCACTCATTCATAACGTAGATTTTGACATTTAGTTAAAAAAAAAAATAAAAAAAAAAAAAAAATAAACATAAATAAAAGAAAATTCAAAGGTTCATGCAAAACGCGAGTTGATATTGTAATTAAAAAATTAAAAACTTAAATCCTCCTTAATTTAAATACTTAAAATACTTAGGCGAGAAATCAACATTCCACGTATAAGAACGAGCAATAGGGACAACATGAATGCAATATTATTATTAATTATTATAGATAACAAATTAACAATAATAGAAATATAATATAAAAAAAAGAAACGAAAGAAATGAAGCTTTAAATAAACTTGAAATGTGGAAGGATGCGGTTAATACTTACATTAAAGATAATATGAATTGTAAAACTTTTTTAGACCTTAATCATATATAAATAGTTTGTATACAAAGTCTATATATAGACCTATAACTATATATAACTCTATATATATATATATATATATATATATATAGATATATACATCTGTGTGTGTTGTACATTTTAGCCAAATTTCTGTGTTTTGTATTCAATAAAAAAACATAAATAAACTTAAAAAAAAAAAACAAAAAAGAAATCTATCATATGTGAAATATATATATTTGTATGTAAACGAATATCTTTGTATTATGTATGTAATATGTTTAATACTATATCTATATATATGCTTAGAGGTAAGGTTGAACGGTGTACGTACATAATTATAGTTATAATTTCAATTTTAGTTTAGTTCTTAATGGTTAAATAATTGTGGCTCGATTCACTGTAATTCCTTAATTTTTGTGCCTCACACTTGCTCTCTCTCTCTCTTTCTCTTTCTCTCTGTCTGTAACGCCCTCTCGCTTTGAACTCTCTATATATACACTCTATAAGTCTTTCTCCATATCTCTGTGTAACTCTGTGAAATCTATATGGACAGTGTGACCGTACTATAAAACGCAGTTAGTGCCTATAGACAAAAGCAGTTTATAGCATTTTGTAGCTTTGATTTATACTTTAATTAGTATTTGCTTTTGATTTATTTTGTATTTATTATTGTTATTATTATTGATATTATTGAATTATATGCATTGTTTCCCTTGCATTTGAGTGAGTTGAGTGAGTTTTTGGTGCCTTGTTATTGCATAAATACAATCTAATATCTCATTTTACAGGATGAAACACCGCAAAGTTTCTTTGATGATCATGGCCTTGGCTAGAAATGGCAAAATGACTGCAATGAATAATTATGCAAAACTTTAACAGAATGCATTAAAGTCGCCTTAATTATTTAAAACAATTATATACACACATTATAAATTATATATTATATAGATTTGTATAACATATTATTATTATTTTCCATGTATTCCAACTAAATTTGTTTGTATTTTTTTCTTCATCATTTGTTTATGATTTTTATACATTTTGATCAGCTAATTAATAATAATATACATATATAACTAATTTACACTGTTATACACACATACACACATATTTATGCACATTGTATTCATATTACTTTTATTATAATTATTATTATTATTCGTGAATATAAACATTTCACATTCAACATTCGCAATGGCAAATCCAATTTGCCCTCATTCGATTTCAAATTTGCTATTTGAACTTCTGAGATCTGAGATGATGATGATGATAGTGATGGTGATGATGATGATGATGATGATGATGATGGTGATGATGATGATGATGATGTAACGTGATGCCGTCTGCAAACTGCATATTTTATAGATCGTCTAACTCACTAAAACATTTAGTTACAAACTAAGCGTAATCACACTGACCTGCGTGCTCAAATACTACCATAAAAACACACATACGTACATACATTTAGAAATGTTCCCACTTAAGCTTATCAACACATATTCACTCACACACACAGTAACATATTTTGTATTTGAATCCCACACACACACACACACACTCACATTTAATAAATGAATGCAACAGCATATAAACCCATACGACATTTTGTTTATCCTAAGTACATAAACAATATATCTCTCGAAGATAAAGAAATTCATTGATTGCTTAGCGAGATCTTGAAGTGGCTTACACAGCAC
>JBANCZ010003363.1:0-12830 GCA_037040025.1 Sphaerogastrella javana | reverse complement strand
GCGTGGCAGACCCCACAAAGTATATATATTCCTGATCAGGAGGGGATGCGCAGCCGATTGAGCCGAAAACCACCCCCCTCCCGGCCCAATGGCGCCGAATCGCGACCCCACCCGATCAGACGCGCCGTCGAAAGTATGCAAGCCGCCCGTCAAAGAAGCGGTTTCATATCAATTTCGAGCGAGCAGCACCACTGAGGCGTTGTAGCACACCGTCAGGTAGCGCCGAAAAGCGAAAATCGCTTTAAACGGAACAAAATGAAACGAAAGCCATCGTCTATTTCGATCTAACTTTAGCAACTTCACTCTGCGCTTGCTTCTGTTTGTCTATTGCGCATTTCGCTCATTCGATTCTCTTTTGTGCATTAGCTGTAAATTTGGCAGCTCTATAGTTGTCTCGCTCTCGCCCATACGACACTAGGTAAAGCTTGGCATTTTTGCTAAATTCCATTGTCTTGCATGGAACGGCGCTCGGTTAGTTCTTTACGTTCAGTGGAAGACGCCGGTCGACTAACGCAGATTACAGCTGGAATTTGATATCTAAATAAAATGTACATACAAATAGGATAAGTATATATTTTTGAGTGTATTTCTTGCGCGTTTGCCTTTTTAAATGTGGGACTTCCCGCTGATAGTGAGATACGTATACGATCGCGTCTATAATACTGTGCCTACTCTTATATGTTTAAGCCACGTGCAGCGCCCTATTACCATGGAGTACACCAAGATGCCCCCTCAGCCGCCACCGTACTCCACTTCGGAGCAAACACCCAGTGCACCACCGCCAACCCAAGTGGTGTACGCTCCGCCAACGTATCCGATTGTTGCTCCGCCACCCGTCACCGTGGTACAAAATACTGTAAATGTCGACGGCGGCAACGGCACGATCTGTCCCAAGTGCAACAAGCGTGTGCTTCTACGTGCGAAGTATCATCCAACATGCAGCACATATTGCCTCTCAGCAATCCTCTGTCTCTTTCTGTGAGTATGCTGATTCGACAAAACTGTTTAAGCTATACTAATCTGTCTCTCTCTCTCTCACACACACACACAGATGTTGGCCATGCGTCTGTGTGCCCTGCTGCTGCGACTGCTGCTACAAGACCAGCCAGTTCTGCCCCAACTGTAAGGCCTGCTTGAGCACAATGTGAAGCCTTCGTGCTGAACATAGCAAAATACAACCACACAATCATGGACATTCATATATATTATACAACAAATACAACAGCAGCAATATAATACCTTCATAATCCAATCGAAAAGCAGAAAATTTCAATTGAATTGACACGCCAATGTAAACAATTCGATGTAAGCGAAGCAATCGCAAATTGTCGAACAATTGTTCGGATTGTTCTATGTAGACACAGACACACACTCATATAAATACTTTGTACAACTGTACTTAACTGTATGTATGGTATATATACAAAATAAATGCTATTATATATCCTTATAAATGTATGACTATCGCCAGCAATCAGTTCTTTCTCTAGAAGTCGCTGGCAACATGTTTAGCTGCAACATTGTTGCCAAGCGCCGCTACATGTTGGGCAAGCAATAACTGTTTACGTTTACGAACACAGTGGTACGTACATTATAGAAAAAGAAAACATATAATGCTATGAAATTAAAAAGTGCTAAATTAGGAATATATGAATTTGGTTACTACATATTTGCAATCATTGTAAAATTATAAATCACTGTAAGTAGTTTTTCTTCCAGGCTATGAATATGTACCGGTTCCTTATGCTTTTTACATTTCATTCATTTCATTTTTATTTCAGCAACCGAATTTAAACAGATGTTATATCGGACGCACTATACAAAATATTAACTGTTACATATTTTCATAAATATATGGCATCGCTCCAATCAATTGATCTAATCGCGACATTAGGCTGCAACATTGTTTCCAAGCGCCGCTACATGTTGCGCAAGCATTAACTGTTTACGTTTACGAACACAGTGGTACGTACATTGTATAAAAAGAAAACATGAAATGCTTCTAAATTCAAAAAAAGGAAAATGTATAAAATTGAAAAGTAAAAAATTACAAAAGTATACAAGTTACAAATATAACTATAGTAACACATTTCTCACATAAAAAAGAACCAGTGTAAATAGTTTTAGATTCCGGATGTGAGGTTAAGTAGTATCGGTTTCCTCATGCATTCGCATATCAAAATTAATAACATTTTTAATAATTGAATATAAAGCATGCCATTTTAATCGAATAGAATTCGAAGAGACCTTACATTCGATATAGCGTTAATACTAAGTGATTTTTATAATTTTTTTCCCTTTTTTATTTTCTAGTTTATATACAAAACCACAAATGTTATATATTCCCATAAAAACACGAATTTCATTTCAAAACACCTTCAATCAGTTTATTAAAAGCCAGAATGTAGCTATCCAGATTATACTGCTGCAACATATGCTGCCAACATTGTTGCCAATCGAAGCTACATTTCGTGTCAACATTAAGTATTTGTGATTTTGAACACAGTGGGACGTAGTGTTGGAAACAAGGCATGCAAATTTGAAAACGAAAATTGCTGAAAATTAAGTAAAATATGAAGTTACCAACAAAAATATACACATCAAATTGAAATCTTAATTTAAGAGCAACGGACTTGAAAAGTTCTTAAAATTGAACAAGTGTAAATGCTGAAATCTACCTCTCAAGCACTTGTTAATTCAATTCATCATTATGAGTGCCGTACAGTATTCAGATTTGATTATCAATCAAAATTTTTGTTTTTCAAAAAAAAAAGCAATTTTCCGACTTTTGACGGAAACAATTTTCGAGCGTTTACAATAGATGTTGTCCCAATGTGTAAGGTGAATACGAATCGGTTTCCTTATGCTCGCATTGGCATTGCGAATTTCAAAACACTTTCGCCAACAGAACACGCAACAAGTCGCGTCCAAAGAACTCGCTCGATTAAAAGAGAATATTAGATTCTAACAGTGGAATAACTGTTGGACATTACAAAAATAATAAAAGAAAAAATAAAACAAAGTGAGTTTATATATAATATATATTTGTATATATAAGAATTTCTGTTCGCGTTGCAATCAGTGTAAGCGGAAGCTAAAATATATTACAAAGATATATTTAGAATTCTCGTAGTCAAAGTTTAAATATTTCTGAGCAAACAAAATTTGTGCAATTTTTGAAATTTTTTCAATTGTTCAATTCTTCAATATCATATTCGTTTTTACGAAATCAACGTCAAATCTTTTGGCTATTCATTCAGAAATGCCTCATATCAGAATATACTCATTTTGAGCCCATATTTGACTATATATGATAATTGAAAGCTTTCGGGAATGTTAATTATCTAGATTTATGGGTGTGTGTGAAACAAAGAGTGTGAGAGGCACAAGGCGCGGGATACCTAAGCAGAGACATTAGCATTAACGCAAATGGACATGGAGCTAGAAGAGGAAGAGAATAAAGAGTCGATAAAACGTAGGGAAAGAGTAAGAGAGAGAGGGGGTAATGACACACGCTCAGATTATTGTCTGATTGTGTCCACATGCCTTAGTCCTGCTTCAGCTCTCCCTCTGTCTCTCTCTCTCTCCCTTTCTCTCTCTTCCTCTCTCTTCCTCTCCCTTTTTTACTATGTGTGCGAGTGTGTGTGTGTGTGGGGGGGGATTGTGTACACACTTGTCTGGACACTCCTGTCATGCATAATCAAGGGCATATAAAAACTACTGCTATGTGTGGACCGTGGCTGGTAGAGGCCGCCACTGTGAAGGAAATTAGAAACCTTTCCCTCTGGTTGTTCTGGCGCCTATCTAGCTGCCTCTCTCCCTCTGTCTCTCTCTCTCTCCCTCTCTCACTCAAGCGCAAAAGGCGATGAATTCTTTTTGGCACATACCCCGAAAATGAATGACGACATCGGCATGTGGCAAACACTTTCACTTGCCCCATTAGACGCACTGACATCACGGTATGAGACAGACAGAGAGAGGGACAAACGGACAGACAGACGGACAGTGGCCACATGTTGACTGATGAAGAACATAATAATGAATACCCATGATGATAATCATGATGATGATGATGATGGCGATAATGATGATGACGATGATGATGATGTCAGAGTTAGTGGCGCAGTGGCATGGCTATTGAAATTATTATTTTTGAAATTAATTCCCTTGCCACATGCCAGGCAATTAGACAATACACACTCACACACACACACACACACACACACACATACAGTAGAGTACTGCACTGCAATTAAGATATAATGGGGTGCAATACGAAATTCACAGTGTTTGGAATGAATGCACTTTGAGATCTTTGGGCACTGATTGAACACGCGAGGCATAGTCGATCGATATATGGTTAATGTTTTAGTATTTGATTTAAACACTATAAAGCGGAGAATGTCACAGCCACTGGGACCCAAGGCCACCAATGTGGTGTGCCCCAACTGTCGGCAACAGGTGACCACCCACACGGAACCCAAGGCCACCACGAAGACGCATTTGATTGCATTGATACTGTGCCTGTTCATGTGAGTTCATCGTACACCTGATGCTGTATCTGACTCATACTCTCTCTCCCTCTCTCTTCCTCTCTCTCTCACTCTCTCACTCTCACTCTCTCTCTGTGTCTCTCTCTTACAGGTGCTGGCCCTGCGCCTGCTGCGTCTATTGCACGGAGTGTGCACGTAATACCGAACACTTCTGTCCCTCCTGCAAGGCTTACGTGGGCAGCTACGAGCGCTGAAAAGAGACGGCAACAGCAGCAGCAGCAACGACATCGACATCGACAACGAGAACAATTACAGTCACGGCCAATTAAAAGGACCAGAGAGCTACACGAATCGAGTACAGTACAGGCTATAATCATGGTATAGCCTTGTCCACACTGCACTGCCCCACATTGTTGCGGTTGTTGTTGTTGTTGTTGTTGTTGTTGTGTTGTTGTTGTTTTCATAGTGTTTCAATCAATGAGCTTTTACTTAATATTATGAATATTGTTATGAATATTTCTACTCATATTATTAATAATGTAAACACGCAGTGTATCACTTTCGTATGCAATTATTTTGAATGTTATTCTCTGACATATTTTGAGTGTTGCAACCATTTAATAAATGTCATAATAAAAGTACAAATGCCATATTGAATTTGTTATCGTTTTCATTTTCATTTCGTATTCGATAAGCTCTATAAAAGCTTCACGAACACCGTTATCCTGCAACACTGTGCCTTCAAACATGGAAATGGATCTCAAGCATTCCGCTTACTTGGCCCAGCAGCCTCTGCCGATGATGACTGCGCAGCCGGCGGCGACTCAGGCTGTGCCAGCTGTCATGATGCTCAATGCGAATGGTAAGCAAAAGGGAATGAGCGCAAATCAACTCTGCTCGACCCGGTGATCATCACTCAGTGATGCCAAGTTTTCCTTTTCCCCGACAGATTTGATCGCATTTTACGTGTTTCTCCGAAAAAAAAATCAAACAATCCGTGATCCGAAAATCTGTGTTTTTTTTCGTTTCATTTACTTATATTTATGTATTTTGTAAAGGAAATTTGAATTTTTATTATTACTATGACGGAAATAATAATAATACTAATATAAGTGTCGCATTATAATCAGAAAAAAGCTACATCACTAAAATGTTAAAGACTTATGAGCAAAAAAATCAAAATGAAGGTACATCAGTTCAATTTTAATAATATAATCATTCAAAAAAAGCTAAATTTTAGAGATTGAATCCTATGATAAACTAAATAACCACATACTAAGTTGCATATTATTAAGTGTTATACACTTTTGTTCTATTTTTTCCGTAATTTGTTTTTATTTTTTATACATTTAATTTATTTTTATCCTATTTATCCGTTTTATTCAATTAATATTGTCCTTATTTTTGTGGAAAATAGTTGGCATCACTTGCCAGAGCTTTGCGATCAACAGTGCCTGAGTAAGAGAGATGCATATGTGTGTGTAGAGTATTACTCAAAGACAAACAACGAAAAGAGACAAAGATAGTTGTGTTGCATAGGGACAGTGCTGTCTTACCATTACAATACCACTCACGACATTTTCACAGGCTCTCCACCTTTGGGACAGGATCCACAGCGCCTATGCTGCCCCAGCTGCCACCTTATGATGCAAACACGCGTGGAGCGACGCAATAATCGTAACACGCACCTTTTCGCCCTGCTGCTATGCATCACCGGGTGAGTCAGACACTCCCATATACCATAGTCAAATACTACTAAAACGGACTTGCCTATTTCCATCCTACCTTCAGGCTCTGCTTCCTAGCACCTTTGCCCTATTGCATGAATAGTTGTGCCACCCTGGAGCACTACTGCACTGGTTGCAACCAGTACGTTGGTTGTTCAGCCAACTGAATCCCACAACAACAACAAGAAGAGGGAAAGTACCGGGTTTAACTCTTATCTATTCGTCAGTATTTGGTGATTTTAACTGGAAAATTGATAATAATGCACAATTAATGTTTTGGGCAAACAAAAAAAAGCAAAATTTTCAATTAAATAAATACTGAAAGTGCGCAAATAAATTCCCAGTCATTACATGTAGTTCAGATACATTGCGATAATACGGGGTGATTCATCTGAATAGGAGTATTCACCTCATATTACAAACTATTTGGAATAGATGATATATAATTCATTATATTTGTGTCATTCATGCAGACCCCTCTATAAAAATGAAGTTGTGGAACACCTATACCGTAAATAGCACCCAGTAATTATGTTAAGGGTCAACAGTTCCGCAATACAATCAACCTAATTGGTTTAATGTTTTTCATATTGTTGCTTCTTCGATTATTCTGTCTATTCTAGATCTAGCTTAGTGTGTTTGCTTTACTATATTAATACACTCTCCATTTTCAATGTACTATATAACATATTGCAAGGGTTCAAAAAAGTTCAGGCTCCAGGCTTGGTTTTTCAACATTCGACAAATATTGCTGAATTTAAATATGCTTTTAAAAAAATATATTAAAATCATGTACAAAGTGAATAATTCAGAAGTTTTGATCTATTTGCGATTGTCATCCTTTGAATCTTTTTTAGTAAATATATCAAAGAACTGTAGATGGAATTACCACTTACTATAGATCGCAAATAATACGAGGGATTTTCGAGTGCATATTGAAATGCGTCATTTCGCTTATTTTGCATAAAAGCTGTGGCATATTTGAAAACGTGCAACGCTCTCAATATCATGAAAATGCTGAGACGAGTCACTACCCCCAACCCCCGTGACGACCCTTCATTGACCGCATCGTGCTCCTATAAACACTCGCCTGTTGTTTTAAGTCTTTTATACACGACTATATGTGGATACATGGTTGAGTGTGTGTGTGTATGTGTGCAGTGTATGTAGTGTATGTGTGTGTAGTGTATGTGTATGTAGTGTATGTGTGTGTGTGCAATTACCAACAGGCAACAGCCAAGCGAAACAAATCCGACGGTCGTCAGTTTCGTTCCGAGCTGCGACCAGAGAAGACGGAATTAACGTGAGCTACACTACGATAGAAAATAAAGTAGGAGCAACAGTTGTCAATTATGGATTCGAAATCGAATCTCTATCCACCTGTGGCTGAGCCACCGCCACAATATGGCGACTTGGGTGCGCCACAAATGATCCCCGGGGAGAACCGACCTCCATCGTCGGTGATAAACGTGCAACAGCCCAATGTTTACGTGCAAAGTGTGTGGGAAATACTGTGAAATGGTTCATATTTAATTACTATATGTCATGACATCAATTACAGATCCCGTGCAAAACAATTTGGGTCGCATGCCCACCATGGCCACCTGCCCCTCATGCCAAACGCGCCAGCTGACCACGGTGAAGCATGAGCCCAGCACCAAGACGCATCTACTGGCGCTTGCCATTTGCCTGGTTGGGTAAGCACACATAGTCTTATGGATGCACATCTACACAACATGTATCTACATCTTTGTATTTTCCAGAGGCATCTGTTGCTGCTGCATCCCGTACTGCGTCGACTCCTGCCAGAGCGCTATGCACACTTGCCCCAGCTGCGGCGCCTTTATCGGCGCCTTCAACAACTAATGCAACCAAACACCGCAGAAAATCAAATTAATTTCGTTTTTCGCTTTTAATGGCATTCCAAATATGTGCAAAATATATTGAATATTAATGTGCTTTTCTAACCCCTCCCTATCCCCTGCTCTCCTTCACCGAATTGTTTTACTCAATGCCCCATGAACTTGAACCGTATTACAGAAAAATGTGGCGGCAAATGGACGATAAATAAATATTTGTGTTGGTACAGTGAACACGGATAACGTGATCATTCTGGAAATCGATTATAATAAAACATTTCAAATTTCTTAACGAGCGTAAATAATTCATTTTCACACCGGAAATGTATATTTTTATGCGAATAATTCATCAACTTGTATTCAAATGTTTTTTATGTATCCCACGTATTCAATGTACGTCACCCTTTACAATACCACGATTACTGTATACTATTTGCAACTATATTGAAAATAAACACTACTATAAAGAAACTATAGAAACTACTTTTATATCCTATTCAAGATATATTTCGAATTATACAGATTTGTATAATAATATGTATTTCATTATCATCGTTACTGAAATGTTGAAAGAAAGATTGCTCAAATTATAAGGATTTTGAAAAGAGGATTTTGAGAAGAGAAAAATTGATGGTTAGATTTACCCTTATAGTAATTACCCTAACATTTATTCTAAAATAGAATAGAACACATAATGTGTTTGACTTCGATACTAAAGTAAAACCAATGAAATATAAATAAGCATATTAATAATTGAAACTGTTTAGTAAAACGTACTCTACAATACATTAAATCTAAATAAAATCTTTACTATTTATCGATAGGATATGACCTTTTTTTAAAAATTGAATATGATACTCTATTGGAATGGAAGATTTCAGAGGCAGCTATAAGCTTAGCTTAAAAAGTAAAAAATTTCTTTAGAGACCTTCTCACTTACCAGAGGATTAACAGTATTGACAAAAAGTATCTGGACTTCCTAATTCTTTTTTAATTAAACGAATAGATCCAAGAATTAAAAATACATATTTTTATAAATAGTCAGATGAAATCCAAAAATGAACACATTTCTGAAGCGAACGCATACATTTTCATAAATATTTTAAATGCCAAGCGTAATACCATCATTACAAGTTTAAACATAATATATAATATATAATATATATATATAATAAAGTAAATGGTGATTCAAAGCTTTTATAAATATTTTGTATACGTATATACCGCTGATATACATATAACATGCTTGAATGTGTTGGTTATTTTTAACTGCAACCGCAGAGTCAAACCAACACTTACTATGAAACATATGACCGATATATGGTTGAATCAAAGAACTGGCAAGATTTACAGTTGAACTTAAGCTGGCAAAGGCTGTAGTCGTTAAACGTTTGCTCAAATCCAACTATATTTCGCAATATGTCCCTGGGTCCTGAACCAACCAGGGTGACCTGTACCCATTGCCACATGGAGGTGCTAACAACCACCGTGCCCAAGAGTACCACCAGGACACACATCATAGCACTGTTGCTCTGCTTACTGGGGTAAATTAATAATAATACCCCTAGTTACTAAATATGGTTAAGGAAACAATATCTCTCTCCTCAGTTGCATACCATGTGCAGCCTGTCTGTATTGCACGGATTGTGCTCGGAATATCGATCATATCTGCCCATCCTGCGACAGCTATATTGGAACCTACGAACGCTGAGACCAGAGGAAAGAATTAATACTAATATATAAAGAGTTCATGCTCTGTACTAATAATCATTAAAAAAGAATGCGGGTTTATCCGGCTAATTTATAATATCAAAAGTTTGTTTCTTTACATCAGCTATTATAATTTCAGGGAATTTCAGACATTTCAGTGCTACATAAGCTCAGGATCTATAAAGATGCTTATGGTATCAATATTGTAAATTGCCCAACTATATTGACATTCGTAGACCCTGTTTTATAAATGTTCATAATTAATATAATGTCTCTGATACTATCTACATTTATAGTGAATATCTTAGATTAGTAATAGAGTAATCTTATAATAGATGGATAAACATATTATAATACTATATGTTTATATTTTTATTATAGTATTCGTAATAGCAATGCTGCTGATTAATCAGAAGAAAAAAAAAGCGTGTTAGTGGAAAAAACGGTGCTGGTCCTGACTAGTACAACGTAGACCTGTTAAAGAAGACACATTTTTAACATATATACTTAAGTCCTACCATAATGCAGTCCACTTGCATATGTTCAACCCATATCAAATTTGATACCCCTCGAAGTAAATATATGTTGAATCAGATACCCTGAAAACATAAGGGGCGTAAAGACCTTGGGTCTAGTTGGTATGAATCAAATACTTAGTCGATACATATTTCAATGTACATCCCGATCTACGTCATCCATTTAGCACACATATAGCACAAACGATCGCTGATGACACATCTTGAGCCTTATCAGTAGCTCTCGCGCTGCTTGAACCGAACAAAGTGTAAATGGAGCCGATGCTCGACCCCTCTTTCAGTCTCATTGCAAACTGCGAACCGTTCGGAACTAGGCGCAGAAAAAAGAAAGTGAATAATTCAGGAAGCACAACAAAAGTATGACAACGCATCACCAGTATGAGCCCAAAGCGCCGACGCACTTTGATGCGTCCACTGGCAGCAGCACCCACTTTATGACGCCCCACACTGTGCCACAGCCGCAGCCCAGGCCAATGCCAATGCCGATGCCTATGCCTATGCCAGTGCCAGCCCAGAGTGAGTATGAGCTCATAATGGAGTCCATTTTCCACACATTCATCATTAATTCGATACACTTACTGTCATATGAAAGACGTAGTGCCCAATGCACTGGGCCCTGAACCCACCATGGCTACGTGTCCGTCGTGTCACGCACGACAGATGACAAAGGTCGAATACGAGGCGAATAGCAAGACGCATTTAATTGCGCTGCTCATGTTCCTGCTTGGGTAAGTTGTGCTACAGTATTACCCGCCCATAAAAGCTCACTTATCGCCTCTCCCCTCACCTCGGCCCAGTTGTGTGTGCTGTTTCTGCGCACCCTACTGCGTGAACTCCTGCCAAACTGCCATCCACAAGTGCAGTCGATGCGGATCCTTCATTGGAACCTACAAAAACTGAACTGAAGATCGAACAATATTCAATTCTAAGACCGAATAAATGTATAAATAAATAGATGAAATAAATACATAAAAATATATAAAAATTTATTTCAATTTGTATATTTTGAAATACCATGAAATACGATGAAGTTTTTCGAACATCCTAGTAAAATTACATAATTATAGGAATATTATTATCAAATTCGAATTAGTGCCAAAGCACTACAATTTCAGTATATTTTTCAGCTTATTCCTCCATTAGTAATACTAAAATATATACCATAAATTCATATACAGTAGTATATATAGTATTAATACATAGTATTAATCATATATATGCTATAAATTTATAAATAAATATACTATAAACATATAAAATAAATATGTTTTTAATTATATAATATAAATATATATAATATATAGCAATATGTATATATATTTTTTTAATTGAATCCCAAAGAGACTAATTATAATAGAGTGGCAGCTACTGAAAAATTTGCTATGAGCTGGCAAATGTTGCCAAGCGAGCGAAGAGCTTTTCAACGTCTCTTCAACATGTTGCGCGGCCTGGCAACATTGTTGCGAAGCTGCAGAGGGCCAGCAGACACGAGTACGAAATTGAAGCTGGCCCATAGCAGATCTGAGTGCGCATACATATTTCAACATAAACATATTAATTTACATTAAAATATAACATTAATAAAAATAATTATAATTATAGTAAAAATATATTAAAATTTATTATTATTTACGTATATAAATTTTGTTTTTGTTTGATTATAATATAATCAAAAGCATGCAGAAACATTCACCGCTCGCAGCAACAACTACAACAACAACAACAACAACAACTGCAGTTGAAGTGCAGCCTGGGGCAAGTTGCAGCCACAGCTATGAGCATCTCACACAGTCGGGAGCGCTGCCGCCGAGTTATGAGCAAGCGACGAATGTGCAGCAGGTGGGGACGCAGCCACCAGCAACGCAGGTGCTGATCATACACCGTAAGTGACGTTTATCCGTTTATCCATTTATCCGTTTACCCATTTATCCATTTATCCGTTTATCTACTTATCCGTTTATCCATTTGATCTTTGCAGAGCAAGTGGCCCCGGCAGTGGGACCAGAGCCTTGCTTCATCGCCTGCCCGCAGTGCCAGGTGCAGAAGCTGACGCGAGTCGAGTACGCTCCCAGCGTGCGTACGCATTGTATGGCAGCGCTGCTGTGCATTGTGGGGTGAGATTCTATCTCTTATCAATTGTCTCTCTTATCTTATCAGTGTGTTTATGTTTCATTGTTTTTGTTTACTTTTATTTCTTTCCTATGTTGTTTTCGGCTGTCAGTCTGTGGTGTTTCGCCTGTTTGCCCTACTGTGCCACCAGCTGCATGAATGCCAATCATTACTGCGGCAACTGCAACAAATTCATTGGCGTCTACAGCAGCGATTAATGCCAACGCAAACAATAATAATAAATATAAACAATTATTAACAACAACAAAACAAAAACAAAAAACAAAAGAAAATAAACCAATTTTCTATAGCACACACTGTTGAAAGAGACGAGCAATACATTGAAACACACACAAACACACACACACACACACATACTCAAGCTCACACAAACTC
>JBANCZ010003362.1:0-12831 GCA_037040025.1 Sphaerogastrella javana | reverse complement strand
CAGTAGTGCTTGGCCACCGCCGCACGAATTCGGTGCTTTTCGCACTACTGACATAAAGAGTTTATTTACAGTTTACAGATTATAGATATACGTTATCAGCATAGGACTCTTATCAGCTTGAACTCTACCTAGCAACAGCGTTAGCCTATGGGGGGTAAACTCTTTTTACATAGAGTCTGTCACTGGAGTGAGCAATCTGCTATCAAAACACACACGCGATTGGATGTTAATAGGGCTAAGGTCTATTCTAAATCGTGTTTTCTTTTCTATTTTTAGGCCAAAATATGACATTGGGTAGGCCTAGTAAGGTAAATAAGACGTTTAATCCCCTGGGCTTGGGCTGCAATTAGGGCGTTAAAATTTGGTATTTGTTAAATGGTCAAGAAGTAATTTTAGTAATATATATATATACCAAAGGTTTCTACTTTTAGACTTTAGATATAGCTTAATAGAAATGTAGCGTTCTCACCAACTAAACGAACCTTTAGAAATCTTTTTATAGGGCATCAAGTCAGCTATCGCACCCCAGATCTGGTCTCATTAGCTGACTTTTGCTTTTGGTACTAATTTTTGGGCATTTCTTAGAGCGAGTTCCCTTGTTTGGCTATCAGCTTATCAGCCTTGCGATGTCTGGTCTAGTTAATTTCTTTCGACTTTTTTCCATTGTTTTGTGGAAAGTTTTCTACGAAATCATACCCTATATATATATATGATTATTCCCTAAGCAATCGTTCAGTTATTTAGCTGCTAAATTAAGCCTCCGCTTATCTGTGCTCACTTAATGGCATTGTTTTGATGCCACCCACTGTGCGGCAGTGGGCAACCCTTGACTCCACTGTGCGGCTGTCCGTCTGTCCGACTGTCCGTCCGTCCTGGCTCCCTTGAACTTCAAGTGCCTGGCGATTATTGCATGAAATTCTTTCGTTTTTCTTACATTTTTATTGTTTTTTTTTTATTAATGCCTGTTAGTAATATTATTGTTATTGTTATTGTTATTGCTTGTTTAATAGCGCACGCTTTGTGCCTTTTTATTTACAGCATTTCACTTAGTTTCCCCCCGGATTCCTCCCTATGCGCTTCTCACGCTCGTCTATAGCCACTGCAGCCAAACGATTGAAAGAATGAACAACTGACTGATAAGGGAAAAGCAAACAATAACAAAGCGTCACACACACGTAGACAGCTCATGCACACTTAGACTAGATAGATATGCGATCGGAACACGCCGCCTCCAGCTGCGCTAGAGGGAGGGGGGGGGGACCTCAGGCGAGGTCGGATCGGTGGGGTTGTATTGGGTAGCAGAATGCGTAATGCATTGGATGTGTTATTGCTCTGAACCTTTCCTTTGATTAGTCATCTATGTCTAGCTAATATAGCTATAGCTTTTTAAGAATCAGGCTATGAAATATTTCAATTCATATAAACGCGCAGTGCCTCTAAAACTGTTGTGAATCTACCCCTTATACTGCAATGACAGCATAGTCTTATACAAGCTACCTTTTGAACTAATCTGTAATCGTATACATATAAGTATATATACTATATATATATATATATAAGTTTATATACTGTTTAGTTGCAGATGGTAATCTAGTTGGGTTCTAAAAATACTTTTGCACATTAGCCATGTGCAAAACTGGTAAATATTTTTATTATTCAATCTGATTACTAATTTAGAGCCTTTGTAAGTCTTGACGTCAACATCATTAGCCATATAGACTGACTTAATTGCAAAAAATTAATTAAATTCGTTTCTAAAATTCTACCCGACTTCAAGTTCAATAACAAGCTTGAAATTTCGCTGAGTAACAGCGGTTGTACGGGGAAAGTGTGCCAGGCTTTCTGCTATATTTACACTGCGGCACAGCTGTTGCTGCAGCTGCGGCTGTTCTGGACAGTGCTGTTGTCTCTTTCCCACTCATGTTTTAATCGCACACGTGCACGTCAAATTCTGTAACTGCGATCGTGTGGGGAAAGTGATGTTCGACCTTCTGTTCAGTTTTTTGGCATGAAACTGTACTTTTTGCTGAGAAACTACGGTCGTTAAGGGAAAGTGTTCATATTATTATGACTAGCTCTAGCTTATATGCAGCTGAGGTCGTTAGGGTAAAGTTCAGTGGAAACAACTGCGGTCGTGTAGGAAAAGTGATGCTTGACTTTCAGATAAGTTTGAATGCATAAAACTGTACTTTTGGCTCAATGACTGCGGTCGTTCAACGAAAGTGTAAATACCTATGTATTCTTGATACAACTTGTAGAAGAGCCAATGCGGTCGTTAAGGTAAAAGTGTAAATTGAACAACTTCAACACTGGCTCAATACGCAGTGACTGCGGTCGTTCGGGCAAAGTATAGCTGCTGTTAAAGCTACGTTCGTTTGGGTAAAAGTGCATCACGGCCTTACATGGATTCGCGCTTGAAGCTCAGCTGTTCCCTTTCGGTAAACGCGTGAATTCACGCTTTGCGTAGACTGTGCCAATTAAGAGCGTAGCGCTGACGTCAGCTCGTGTTTCGTATCAGCTAAATGTATACTCTATATCAGCATCATTTTTACATATAGATGACGACTTTGCACTTTAAACTGCACACATGAAACATGTCTGTCTGGCTGTCTGTCTGTCCGTCAGTCCGCTGCAATTTGCTCTGCGAATTTTTGTACTTTCTATGGTCTTTTTGGCGAAAATGTAAACAAAAGCGCAGCCAAGTCGCAGTTGGCACAAGTGGGCGGCATCATAAACTAATCAATTAAGCACAATATAACGTGTGCGCTCTATATACTACAATATACACATACACACAAATATACACATGTTACAATGTGATAAGCCATACGAAAGTGGAAAAAAGTCGCTGATAAGAGGCGTTGAGGCGGTATAAAAGCAACAGTCAGGGCGAATTAGCCACACAGAAACACTTCGAACGCTATTCGCGCCACAGCCTCAAAAATACCAAATAAATACTAGCAAATATACCAGAAAACAAAACATATATAACCAAATATGTCGGCCGCAAATAAAGTGAATCATTTGGTGGGTGCCACATCGCGTTTCATTGTCGGACGCAATGCCGTACAGACCGTTTACTGGCGTACCTCGGCAGGACCTAATCCCCGCATGGTGAAGACGAACAAAACCTGTGAATTCGATCGCAGCCAGACGGCGCCACAGAGTGTGAGGCTGCAGAATTACAATCGCACCTACATCAGCAAATAGAGGAAGCACCACTGATGCTACAGTCACTAGTTCCTAATGCCAAAAAAAGAAGAAAAAAATACTTTAGTTTAAGTCTTTAGATTATATTTGTATATAGTATTTATTTGTACGAATCGCACCTGCCGCATATATGCAAGGTGCAGCAACTGTCAATCGAGTGGCTCGTGTCACCTTGACACAAATAACCAAATCTACAAATCAAACAAACGAAATAAAATACAGAAAAAACTATTCGAAAACCTATACAAAGATTTGATTAACTAATCTGCTTGTATGGTATATGTTTTAATCTTTATAGCAATGAGACTGTGATTAGTTTCTGGCCGATGGGAACAGTTGAGCCATTTGGGTACAGTTAACAAACAGAGTTCTCTGTCGCATTGAACATGACACAAAAATGCGCACGTCGGCTCAGCCCTCATCTGATAAGGAGAACGCAGTAGAGTGCAACAGATAGTTGGGTAGTGGGACAAATCTATAGATCGACAGTTAATCAAAGAGAGGTGATAAGGGCAATCGTTATTACGCTACATACGGAAGTAATTCACTATCTATGTAGTTACAAAGACGTAATACCATAAGTAACTGAAAAAATGCGAATGGGAAGATTTATCGACAGACAAAATTGATATAGGTAGATGGAAAAATATATACCAGATACAAAATCTATTAAATTCTTTATATTTTCGTATAACCAAATAAAATAAGGTATTTAGGAAAGCCAACTGAATTTTTAGGATGTATAATAAATCAATAAGTTCTTCTTTAAGATTTAGTACCGTTCAGCCAAATATAAGGATCTTAAACTGTACGACTTAAAGTTCCCGATGCAAGTTGAAGTAAAACTATAACTGATTTATCATTTAGAATTATTTATGTATTTTTATTTATTTTTATATTTATTACATACATTGAGTTCTCTCATATATATATATCATTTATGTGTTGTTTGTTTTGTGTTTCTTTGTTGGATGTTGTTTATTTCTTTCTTTTAAGAATGGTTTATTTTTTTTTGGAGTTACTTGATGTATGTTTGTGTGTACAAGTGTGTGTGTGTGTGGATGTGTAGGTGTATGTATAGGTTAATAATTTCCTTTTCGTCGATATCGATCGAGATACTTAGTTTGTATAGTACTTTAGCATTTATAGTATGTATATATATAATATAATTCTTGTCGTCGTGGGTGAAATGTGTGTTACGTTATATTCTTTGTATTTTGTATTTTTGTATTTTCATATTTTTGTATTTTTTTGTATTTTTTTGTATTTTTTGTATTTTTTGTATTTTTTGTATTTTTGTATTTTGTATTTTGTATTTTGTATTTTTGTATTTTTGTATTTTTTGTATTTTTTGTATTTTTGTATTTATGTATTTTTGTATTTTTGTATTTTTGTATTTTTTGTATTTTTTGGATTTTTTGGATTTTTTGTATTTTGAATTTTGTATTTGTATTTGTATTTGTATTTTCGTATTTTGTTTATAGTTTATAGTTAATATTCATTTTAGTAATTATTACATTTTTTTCGTCTTTTTGTTTAAGTATCGTTAATTAATCGTTTGTTTTACTTAAAATTACAGCCTTTATAAATAATTATTTATTCATTCGTTCTAGATATCTGTACGATCTTTTAATCTCTTTTGTTTAAATATGTTTGCGCTTTATACTTCATATTTCCCATGCCGTTGTACTCTACGTATTTATTTATCTTTTATTTATACTCGCTTTATCCTTCCGTCGTTTATAATGTTTACTAAATATATGCACACATACATATATATACATATATAAATAGTTTTAAATACATATATATATATTTATATATATGTATAGAGACCTTTTTTTCAGTTTTTTTTTTCCAGTTTTATTTTATCCTTTGTTTTTTAATAATTTGCACACATGTATATATCATAATATATATACTTATCGGTATACATATATATATATATAGTTATCTAAATATATATTCATATAGATTTTTATCTTAATTTTCGTTTTCGTTTTTCATTTGACATTTTTCAGTTGGGCTTAGTATCTGGCTTTAATTTTTTTTTGTTTTTCTTCTTCATTTTGTTGTGTTGTTTAGTGTAGTATCTTATGTAGTTTAGTGTAGTTTTTCTTTTTGCTATAGTTTTTCTTATATTTGATGACTTTTATTTAATGCATGGAAGTTTCTTTTTCTTTAGACTTGTACACATAAAGATCGCAAAAAAAGTACACAAAAAATTTGTGACGTTCTCATATTTTTTTAAATTTTCTTTGGTTTTTCAATGCTTGGAATATGTTATTCGTTTTTCTTTCGACTTCTATACTGCCAATAACTCAATTCACACATCGAAAACAGTTTATTTTTTTTTTTTGATTTATCTCAAAAGAGAAAAATATATAATATTAATTATTATCTTTAAGGTTTTCATTTCTATAATCTTTTATTAATTTTTTTTGGTTTTTGATTAAAAAATATTGCAGCTCGAAATCGTAATACTTTTTCGTTTTCATTTTACTTATCTCATTACCATTGCCATTATTCGTTATCATTTAGTATTATCGATATCATTATTATTAAATTAGATTCCACTAGGGTCTATGTACAGATTTATTTGCATTTCCAATCCATAGAACACAGTAGAGATCAGTTTCAATGTGTTTGTATGTCTTCGGTAAAGTAGCTAAATACTGAGTCTGTAGAGCTTGTAGCATTTGCGTCTATAGTTCGTTTATCTGTAGTTTCGGTGTCTGTGGTATCTGTAGTTTATGTAGTACCTAATGTATCTGTAGTTTCTGAAGTATCTGTAGTATATGTAGTACATGTAGTATCTGTAGTTTCTATTGTATCTGGTGTATCTGCAGTTTCTGTCTGTGTCCGTTTCTTGTATCTTTTTCATGTATCTTTATGCTTTCAAGTATTTGTATCTGATGTATCTCTAACTTCATAATGTATCTATGTATCTTTCAACTGTATCTGTATCTCTAAGTGTATCTTTTTATTGTATCTCAAGTGTGGGGTTAGTTTCCTTGCGTCTTTTCATATGTTTACGTATTTCATGTATAGCTACTTTATGCTGCTTGTTAGTTCATAATTATATATGTTTGTATATATGTATGTTTGTATGTATTTCTAGAGAGTTTCGTTTGGTATTTTGTGTTTTGTTTGGTTTTCGTCATACGGAAGAATTTGGATACATATCGATTTCGTTATCTCTATAGTTGCTTTAACATTTTCATTTTTAGTTTAGAGCTAAAAGTTATAATTTATCTAGAAGTTTATGCATATCATTTTATTCCACTAATCTTTCACTATGTTTACAAACTGGGCGCTTACATGTAACCGTGTGTGTGTGAGTTATAGTGTGTTTAATTTTATCTAATCTGTAGTTTATTTCAGCGCTGCACAGTGTGCAATTTTCATAAAATCACAAACAAAATAATAACAATTAGACATTTGTCTTTTTATTTGTCCCTTTTTATATTGGGTATCTCGATAGGTTTGGATAGACATAGATGAGTGAGAAGAAAGTTTGGATCATTTGTCAGCAGTTGGCAATGGAAATATGCAAATAATCTCTAGAATTACATAGAGATAAAGTAGAGCAGCTCAGGCGCAGTTTAGTTTATAGAGTTAATTATATTGTAGAACTATAGAAACATTTCCAATCATTAGAATACTCATACATAATAATCATAATTATAATAAATTCATTGTGTTTGTCTTTTTTCGTTTGTGTTTCGACTAAAAATACTCAACAATTTCGTTTACATGAAACCATTTTAGCTACAATTTATCAATTAATACATACATATATTTATATATACGTATTTATCTTATATATCATCATAATCAACATCATAACATTCTCAATGAACAAAACCGTGTTTGCAACCTTATCAATCATATATATTTGTTTTTGTTTCACCATTAGCCATGTGTTTTTGTCTTGTTGTTGTTATTGTTGTTCTTGTTGGCCGACCCGAACTGCTAAGGAATATATAGTATACGTCTATAGCTATAAATCCGTTAAAATCCCATTAAGAAAGTTTCACTTAAAAAATTTGCTCGCTTGCTGACAAAAAATGTTGTATTAGTGTGTATCAAAAAAGAAAACATTCTGCCGGTTCCTCAAACTAACAACAATTTTAGAATTTCTCCAATCTATATAAATGTGTATACATAGCATGATATAATACCTAGGCATCTAAGTCAGCTGCTGAGGAGGCGGCCACCACACGCCCCGATCTGCATATACATATATATCCTTGTCGCCTAAAACTTACTACGAGTATTACTCAAACTACATATATATGTATATATATATATATAGTATAGTAATGCACCTTTGTGTGTGTTTGGATGATATTTGTGATGTTGTGCGCTCATTAGCTATAGAGTTGATTCGTTGCTTTTTCCTTATTGTTTTCTTTATGGGGGCGCTACATTTGTGATCTGACTTGACACTACAAGTTAAATGTTTGCATCGTATATTGTATATATTGTATTTGGTATATTCATATGTGCATATATGCAATGAGTCAATTAGTATTCAATTCATTATTCACTTATTAGTAGCATTATATACTACATATGGTTGCGACATCAGGTGGAACCAATTTGACTATTTAATTATCTCGCATGAGCGCTGTCTCTGTCTCTGTCTCTGTCTCTGTCTCAATATCTGTCTACTGGTGTGATTGATCACATTTACTCTCATATGTGTGTGTGTGTGTGTGTGTGTGTGTGGGAATATGGGTGTGTAAGCTATCGTAATATTGCTCTATTATGTATTGCTGTACACCTTGCACCTACTTTAAGATCGACTTGATTAACGAGTAAGATATTCTTTTCAGATCTCGGCTTCAAATTTGGCATGTGAAAAGATACAGTTAATAGTTCGAAATTTTGATAATCCCATAAACTCAGGAACTTTACGACCCCAATTTGGTAATCCCCACTCAAACTCATTGTGAACGGATATTGTAAACAGCAAAAGGTACTCGCATTTCTTCAAATTTAGGTGCATGGTATATTATTACTGTCGATGGCAACCGACTGTAGTGTTCTCTATGCTCGTAATTTCTACGCTGCCCAGTTTTTTGTGTTATGAATGTTGGTATTCGACTAATAA
The DNA here is from genome assembly GCA_037040025.1 of Sphaerogastrella javana. NCBI lineage: Eukaryota > Metazoa > Arthropoda > Insecta > Diptera > Drosophilidae > Sphaerogastrella > Sphaerogastrella javana. Next base: position 4,502 of record JBANCZ010003362.1, on the reverse strand, counting down.
GTACAATATCATAAAAATAACACTGTATATTTTGCTCTTTTACGATATTTTTTTTTTTTGGTTTCTGTAAATATAAATATATATATAATATATATCTCAGGTTTTCCATTTTGTTTATATATATATGTATAATATTTAAATATAATTATAATAATATATAACCACACATCGTATTTTTATATAATATAATATAATATAATATGGGTATGTATATATAATCTTATATAAAACGCGCCTCTTCATACACTGAAACTGAAAAACTTTCTGAAACTCAAGTCGGGTAAAAATTCAAGTATCGGCGCCGCCCCTCAGCCACAGAGCCGTACACGCCCCCCCCCCCCCTTGTAGCAGCTGCACATGATGTTGGTGTTGTTGGCGTCCGTTTGTGGCATTTTGGAAAAATTCGTACACTTTTAACATTTTTTTTTTAACATTATTATTATTATTTTTTTATATATTTTTTTTAAGCGTCAGTCTTGTGTAAATTAAATTTTACTTCAAAAACATTTTAACGCACACGCACATACACGCTCACACACACTACATAGTGCGTTGGGATTTCGATCCAGAGGGGATTGTGGTAAGGGCAGGAGCGCCGCGTCTTGAGTTGCATAAAGAAAAACCTATACATACTTCATATATAGAATTATTGCTTCTTAATATGCCGAGTTTGCATTATAATAAAAATCATATAATATATATAGATATACATAATTATATAAATCTATGTATATATATATCTATCTGTATTTTATTAGTACATAGTATATTTATGTGTTCATATAAGGTTTTTTGTTTGTTTATTTCAATTCACATGTAGATCTTTGCTTTAAAAATGCATATTCTTATGTAAAAACTTTTGTAATTTCATTTATATAAATATTCTTGTGTATTTTGCTTTTGTTTTTAGTTTGTATTTTATTTTTTTAAGACGCCATTTAGATATTGTTCTTGTACACTCATATCATATGTTGTAACTACTTAACCATATTACTGCTAATATATGTCTACCCTACAACTCGGTTAGAGCGAGGGTTTTGTTCTATATTCAAAGAGACGAGTATTATTTAGAATTATTATTATTCGTAATAATTGAACTACATTCAGATTATTTAGGGTCTCTGTATATATCGCCAGCCCCTTCACATATAGCATATGTATATTACAGTTAGATGCGTGCCTTATGTCTTATGTATGCTTTAATTATGCTGATCCTAACTTTTCGATCTCAGTGCACGCTCGCAAACAAGTCGATAGTTTCTGTAAATCGGACATTATTTTCAATTAGGTTCTACATTATTCCAGTCCATACTTGCTATAGCCTCATCATATACCCCCTTTATCTGCGAGCATAGCAGCATTTCGACCGAAATTTATAACAATTCCATTTCGATCTTCGTATTCATTCAGCACTTTGTGCTGCCTTGCCTTGATCTATTATTTGTTAAATTTTACAATGTCGTGAATTAATAATTAGAGCTAATTTGACACAACCGTTGTAATTCAACTATATAAATCGTATAATGCGCGCGAATTGAACAATTACAAATGCATAGACACAAAAATAATCATGCGACAGTAGCGCGTTCGTTGCCTCAAGAATTCGATTCGATTTCCTAAGCCTAATATGCTATAGTTTCAAATAAATACGATACAAAAAAAGTAAAAAAAAAATCATATTCATAAAATCGTCATCCTGGAAGTAAACTACAGTTTTTTCGGTTGACGAGTCGTATGCGTAATATATATCATTTAAATTATAAATCTGGATATTTGTAAAAGAAATAAAACAAAAAATGGTTAAGAAATTCGTTTCGGGCTCCCATTTTATTCATTTTTATATAGACACACACAATTACAATTACAATTACAATGACAATTGAAATCTGGTTTTGGAAAACTTGTAAATTTAGAAAAGAACTGCTCTCTACCTAGTTTAGACAATAGACTAACAACGCGATCCAACTAATTTTGATGTACAACAAGTAAGTAGGTAAGTTGGGGTGGAATATATATATATATATACATATATATGTTTGTACGGTAATTCTGAAAAAACCTGTACGTTCTTCGTATGTTGTAGAGTAAAAGTACGTAGCGAAAAATTCACATTCTCAAACATGAAAGATTTGGACAGGGTTGAAAATTGCAATACGGCTTTACATATATACCTATATATACACACACATTTCTACATGTATATATATATATATACATACATAAACATATATATGCCAAAAGAAATTACTTAGTAGCAAAAGAAGCTTGAAACTAAATATCAATTATTAACGCCAAAATCGAATGGAAAGACAATACAAATCTGGACCCGAAACATTTTTTCAATAGTCTATCTTATTTTTTTTTTTTTTTTGATTTTTTGTATGTTTCGATATATCTATATATATATATCATTTAACCAATATCGTTATTAGAACAGAATATTCAGAGGCCATTTAGTATTAACTAATGTTTTCGTTTAGCTTAAAGCACAGGTAGAGGCACTACTAAAAAGGGACTGACGCTTTGATTTTGGGCTCTATCTCTCTCATTTGATGCTTTTTCTATTCTCCCAGTGTATTTTTTGAAGAAGTTTGGATATGCTTCGGTAGGTTTTGAGTTATTTTTTGTGCTAAAAATTTTTTTTTTTTTTTTGAGAGGGTTGAAAGAGAAAGGGGGGATGACGCCTAAAGGTATTAACCGTTGCCTATGCTTAAAGCAATTCTTTTCTATTTTTTTTCTTTTTTTGATATACTCTGTGAGCTAAACACGAATATTGGGTGTAACGAAGATTGAGAGAAAACAAGAACTCAAGAATACAGAAACTATAGAACAATTTGAAACGATAAACAATTGTGATTGAGCTGAGTTGTTCTGTAAAACGGAAAGCAAATAACGTCGAGTCGTTTTAGTTGTTGTTGTTGTTGTTGCTTCGTCGACTTCATCCATTTGATTCCTTGCAGTGTATATATACGCATTCTTTTCATTCATTTTGTTGCTTTCAGTTGAAGGAAGATTTGCTTTTCGCTCTGTGTGAGTACTTCTATCTTTTTGTGGGTGCTTCTTGGGTTTCTTTTTTGGATTTTTTTTTCGCATTTTTCAGTATATAAGATGTATCAGCCTGGTCCACACAGCCTACATGGACATGCGCCAGTTGGTCACCGAGATGTTGCTTTTGCTGTTGCTGCGATTGTTGTTGTTGCTGCCATCGTCAAACTCCCAGGCAGCATGAGGCGGCGGCGGCGCATGGTGTGGTATGGGTTGGGCGTCTAAGGGTGAAGGTGGGGGATTGGTTTTGATTGAGAGTTACGCCTCTACACAAATTAACAAAAGCAACATTCAATATCGCATGTGTATGTGTGTAGGTGTGTGTGTGTGTGTATAAATTATAAACAAAAGAAAAAATAAACTATAGCCACTACGAGTTGTAGGTTCTTGTGTGTTCTGTTTGTTGTTTGCTTTATTCTTCTTGTTGTTCAGTTACTTTATAGTTATAGCATATATATAGTTATTGATCATTCATACATATATATGTTTATATATAATGTGTCTTCTATATAGCGCCGACTTGTGCTGCGCCTCATTCTCATACATTTTCGCTATGTTCTTCACTTAAATAGGCTAACAATTTTTATGATTTCATTCTTTTTCGATATATATATATTTATATGATCCATATAGATCATATATTATAAGATATATATAATATATATATCATTGTAACTTAAGTTTACTTTTGCTATTGATATAAGTTTTGCTTTTTTGACTAATTTGTTATTCATATATAGATATATAAATATTATTTATCATCATATTCATTCATTTAGTATACAATATAAATATTTACTGTATAGTATATATCTATATATATATATATATGCATGTATAAACTTAATAGCTTTTTCTTTTATTTTGACGATGGGACACAATCTGCTGCTGCTGCTGCTTACACTTAAAAAAACTGCTTTACAGTTCATTCGTTCATTATTTTTTTTTTCTTTTTTTGTTTCATTTGTCAGCAAAAATGTTCATAATAATTATTTATGCACTTTATTTTTATCTTTTTGTATGTATATATATCTATATATATATAATTTTTGTATTACTTTTTCTTACTTTTCTCGTATGTATTTTTTTATTTAGTTTTTATCTTTAACCTAAACAATTTATTTATGCAATTTTTTTTTTGCTTTTTTCTTTCAAAATATCACGTATATATCTTAAGTTATGCCTTGAATTTAGTTTTTATTACTTATTTTCTTATTTTTTTTTTTAGCTAATCTGTAGATGTGTTGGGAGTTTCTTTCAGTGTAACTTTGTGTACTTGTGTATGCGTGTGTGAGAGAGAGAGAGTTGCCTTTAATATAAATTATTTAGGTTCTGTTGATTCTCTCGAATCGCTTATTTTGCGAACATAGAACTGGGTACAGTTAAGTACAGTTGAGAACAGTCGCTTTTTATTAAGTACAGAGAGTTGGTGTGCAATTAAACAAGGTATAGCTGTT